>OY744520.1:2520000-2652500 GCA_963556195.1 Sepiola atlantica
AGCTATTAACATTTCTATTTACAATTTTGCGTATTTGTGACCGACTGAACTTTCCGGTGTATGTTACTGTAGAAAATACCGGCCATATATTGCATGAAATCGAATTAAATTTACATTTTAAAATAATAAAAACAGAGAGTGATAAATGACGTAACTGACGTGCTAGTCAGAATCAAATATCTAATCGATCTAATTTTAAATATAACGTATGCAGTTTCACTATGGTCGCAAGAGTAATAAGTTTATTAGTTAGAAGATAGAAACAGGAGCATAACTTGTTTACAATGGAACAAATAAATTGAATCCCCACAAAACCAAAAGATTCTCAAGAATGAAACACGCGAATTTCTGTGTAGTTTGCCAAAAACGTACTTTGATACAGCTATACTTATAAACTGAGGTTGTAAAAATAAATACAGAACCATATATGAACAATATGAGATAATATGTGTTCAAAATATAATATAGTAATATACATATATGTGTGTCGATAAATCGATACTTATAAATAAATATGAAAGAAGGCGTATCAATTAGCTAAAACTTAAATAAAGAGAGAAAGATATAGTTACATCAAACACGCGAAACATCAATCAGTTATATATAACCCATTTCATCCGCGTAAGCGGAATAATCTTACCCTAATTAACATTTAAACAAAAGAAAGAAGTTAAGAAAATTCGTACCCGAGTTTTGAAAATTAATCACCATGTTTCTGATACAACGACGGGAAGTTTTTGTTTAGGAATATCTTTTTTTTAAGTTCAGAATCCATAGTGCTTAGATATTTTTATCTTTAACCTGTGATTATATAAATCCATATCAGAAAATTCACAAGTAGGTGTTAAGGCACTCGTCACCCTCCATACCCACATCCCCACATCTGTCCGCATCTACACACACGTCTAAAGGATAACACCTGAAGTTAATAAATTGTATTTTGACAATTTAAATTCTGTTTCTGTTTAAAATCCTTTACGGCGTCACATTTAAAAAGTTAAAATTTATTTCGTAAGGAGAACATTGCATTTATTTTGAATGGATAAAGTACAAATTTATTTAGAAATATGCATTTCTTAGAGGACACTGTGCTGAATACAGAACATAATCTGGAGCATACGAACTTCAGAATCTTCTTCGAGTTGTGCCTGAACACCAGTTTGGCCCTAGGTGTTTCAGGTAGTATGGTGTTGTATATTTCTCAACTGTGGTCAACACATAATAGTTCATAGGGTAGTAATTAACTGGGCATGTGTTTAGACTAATAACATCTTGGGAATTCTCAGACGGCCATTTCTGGGTTTCCCGGCAGTGTGCAACGGATCTAAGTGCTGCTGACATATGCATATGTATGGCTTTCTCAGCATGAGTAACTTTAGCTTGAGTTGATTTTCGAATATTTGAGGCGGCATTGCGTACACTTCGCTAGACGTACATTAAAATAATCTCGATGTTTGGCTAGCTACCATTTGATCTGCGTGTTGTGAAACTAGACCTGAGAAGAACCAAAGTATTCCTGACTTAGTGTTACTTTTGTAAATGAATTTCTCGGTTTTCGTAAGGTAGTTCTCCGGGCCTTTACGATGAATAGTTGGCGTTTGTCACTCTTGTGCGAGGAACAGCTGTTATGAACGTCGCATCTGTCTCTCTCTCCAAGTTCTGCATTGTTTTCCATCGATCTTGCCGCATATTTCCTGCAGGTACTCGACAAATGTCATTGTGCAAACCACGTCATAACGCTTTCTATGATGTTCCTTGCTTACCGCTACTTCCACATGTCCATCGTAATTCTGTTGCTCAGTTTTCTCGAACTTTTCTATCCGGCGCGAATTATGATAATGCAGGTCACTCCCTTCCAATATTTATTTGACGTAGGATAATTTACACCATGACGATTTACAACGTTTATCGTTTGAACATATATTAATATTTGAATATTAGTTGTTAAATTTGTTAATACACATTGTGAATGTAAGCATTTTCCATAAAACACAATTTTTCCTTAAAAGAAATTGAACTTATAAAACGTTTTTTTCACGTATTATTTCATGGTTAAAATGTTCAAAACTCTCAAATATTCTCCGGGTAAATTACTCAATAGCTAAATAAAAAAGGCTAGTCAGAATCAAAAATTCTTATTCAGGTCTTACTTTGAAAATGAGATCGATGTAATTATATATATATATATATATATATATAGTAAGTTATCAAAATATATTTATGACAATTAAGCAACACAGAGACTCCCGCGTTTCATCCCCCGGAGGAAAATTCAGGCTAAAATACATTGCTTAATTGCCATAAATATATTTTCTATAACTTACTACCTAGCTCTACTTACGTATCGAGCACTGTTAAAGTAAATACTGCCAATTGATACATAAAAAAGTCATATATCTCCTGTGGATACACGAAATAGTAAATATATATATATATATATATATATATATATATATATATATATATATATATACATATGTGTGTGTGTGTGAGTATGTGTGTGTGTGTTGTTGGTTCGTGTGAGCTTTTGCGAGGGAGAATATAATGTGATTATTTCTTTATTTCCCAATAGATTTAGAGCACTGCTAATTTTCTTGCTCGGAAAGTCTTTGTATAGTGTTAGATTAGCATAACACAATCTCTACGTGATATCTCGGACTTTGCTTAACATAACATTAAGAATGACAAATCCTTCCATAACTCTCCATGTATTTGCATAAGTCTATCAACACAAACATAGATTTATACCGTAGTACAAATCTAGCTGTACGAGAATGCACCCAGAAGACGCGCACTTGTGATATATATTGATGTCCGATGCAGGAAAACTTGCAATATATGCGAGTTCATGCATACTGAACAGAAATGCGAAAAACAAAAACAAATTTACAACTTGTTACCATGAACATTTTTTTTCCCATATCCATTTTCCTTTTTCATAACTCCTACCATAACTTTGAAAGGTCTTTTTATATTACATTTACTTATGCAAAAATATATAATATTCTTTGGAAATTCATGAATTATCGTTTTAAAAATATTTCAAATATTTCAAATATTTCGATACAGGAACGATTTATATTTTCTCTACCTCAAGCCTAACAAAATAGCTTCTCTGAAAATATTCGATTGAGTTAATATAGGTGAAAGATAAACGTTTACAAGACATCCAAGTTATTCCATTCACACATTTTGTTTAAAAATGACCGGATGTCTTTTTTTTTAAAGTCAGTTTTGGTCCTGATAGAACAAGCGTTTAATTTAAGGTGATTTATTTTCGACACCAACGTATTTAATTTATTGTCTAATAATCCATTTCAATACAAGATTTTGTGATTAATTATCGTAACGAGAAAGCAATACTAATTATTATATTATCAAAAATAAATTTGGAAACATTAGTTATCTTCCTTGAAGATAATTTGTTCCTCAGTGGAGACACTATTGTCATTTGAGTGATTACTTCTGTGCCTCAACTGAATCGGTGATTTAAATCAGAATAATCCACTTTTTAGCGTGATATTCAAAATGAAAAAATGTTTAGTTTGACGCTATGCTTTTTGCAATATCTACGGCATGATTACGTTGACACAACGGTTCACGTAATCCCACTGTAGTTAAGCAACGTTGAGTCTGGTCAGTACCCGATGGGTGACCATTTGGGAATACCGGGCACTGTATGTAAGAAGATGTCGACACATTCCCGCAAAAACTTAACTTGGTCATCTCCCCTGACTCGAATATACATGCGTCTAGAGACCGATTGTAAATTTGATATTCCCTAGAAACTTCCTCGTTCGAAGGAAGTAGGTTCGACCTGCCCAGAATTAATGCCACTTCGTTCGTCTCGTTCGTTTTGTTCCTTCGTTATAATTTAACTATTTATTGCCCACTCGGCTTACTAATATAATATAGGCAACTCTAAAAAAACGTCAAATATGTTTTTAACGACTTTTTTTTTACTTCGTTCCTTACAACGTGTGTTGTATCGTTGGCATAAAAAAGACACGCTTATTTCTATAACGCGTACGAGAACAACAATATTCAGAACGTGTGCAAATATTTATAAATTGAATAGCAAATATTAATAAATTGAATAGTAAATATTTATATTTATATTATTCATTTACGTTTTACGATTTAAGAGTGTCTTTCGTTATTAAAAAGTATGATAAATTATTGAGCATTCGCCGCCAGTGTCAGTGGGTGCGTGGTTACAATCTATACAATCTAACGATTCCTGACTCCCAAAACACCTTTTCCTTGTTTAATATGGGTTAATATTTATCAATCGCAAAGCAGCCTTCTACTAAAACATCTTTTCACAATCAACATGATAAATCTGCGATGGTTCTAAACTTTTTGTTAAAACAATTGCTAACTCATCAGCACTAAATATCAACGAGAACAACATTTTGCGACTATTTTCGTTTCTGTATTATCATTTAGAATACCGTTACGTTAAGGCGGGAAAAATAGAAACATGATGAGATAGCGTGTGACTCTAGCGTTACACGTACGAGAATGGACACACTAGGGATTTGATTTAAACCTGTCAAACAATCACCATTGTAGAAGTCACTCCACCAGATAACGGGTATGAGTGTCGGTATATAAATTGATTTTCAAGAATAACAACCTTCAATCGAGGTAAATACCAGCATTTTTGAGTCTTATTATATACGGCACTTTGTCCCAAGGGCCATAGACCACGCGTGACATAATTAATCATGATCGTTAAACAACAACAACAACAACAACAACAACAACAATAATAATAATAGTAATAATAATAACATAAAGGAAACAACCTTTTTAGAATAAATTAGTGGCCCCAAGTAGAAATCCTATGATTGATTTCTTGATCTATCTGTATAATTTACTGTTAATGATGATATTCTTTAGGAAATATTTCACTATATATATATATATATATATATATATATATATATATATATATATATATATATATATGTGTGTTTGTGTGTGTGTATGTGCGTGTGATATGTATGTGCTTCCTATAGAAAAAACAGTTACAGAATCTACATACAATCTGAAATGCATTATTAGTTATAATACACCGAGGAAGACAATGGAAGTATTCCCGATTCTCTAAAAGCACCCTTAAAGGCGTATAAAGACATAAACGTCTTGAGACTTCAACTATATCCAATTTGTATTAAATTTAAATCTTTTGCATGCACTTTTAGTAAAGACAAATTGCCCTCCTAACCTAAGGGAGCTATGAAGGTCGAACCTCCTTTGAAACCTCAAATATATCCTATTTTCATGAAATTCATATACTATGTATAAGGTTATTTTGAGTAAAAAATGTAAGTGATCAAGAATTTCTCGTTGTGCCGAATATGTACGTTCCCTTACTTCTAAGTGACGCATGGGAACAAAACTGCACATACTTATATCCGATTTTTCTTGTGGGTGTTTTTTTTATAAAAAGCGACTTAACAAATGTCTGAAATATGTTGTTGCTAAAGTCTCAGATTGACAACATCGAATGTTTTGTTTCGATTCTACCCCATATCCCAGGTTTTAAATACAATTATAAGAAATCGAAGAATACGTCTTTACCTTTTATGATATAATAAAATGTTATTTAAGCATTTTGGTACATTTAATACCCACCGCCTCTCCGTCTGCCCGTCTTTCTTTCTTTCTCGCTTTTTATATACCACCTCTCACACTCTCTCTCCTACCCGTATCTCTCTCTCACCATATATATATATATATATATATATATATATATATATATATATATATTAAAGGAGATAGCCTATCTATATGTGTGCATTTCTGTTCCTGATAAACAAAGGTATATTAGAGAGTGTACCTAAAATATAGGTGTATTCATATGTACAAGTCGCATGTGAACATAATGAGTGTAGAGCAAATGACGCATTTCTAACACCTTAGACAATTAAATTAATCTACTTATAAACGTTAGGTTAATAGTATTTACATATCTGAATAGCTTAGTGGGTAAAATATAGAACTAACAATATCAAAGTTGCTGTAAAAGTAAACATGTATTTAATATATGTGAAGTTTTATAATATAAAGATAACTGTATTTGTTCTTTCCGTAAGCATACTCCTTATTGCCAGGTAAATATCTTTATCTCATATAAAAAGACAAGTCACAATTCCCCCTATTTCTTTCACCGGTGTAGCCCCGTAAACACAAATCTATATATAAACATATGCATCGTATCCGTCTTAGTATCTTATTGCTAAGGGTTTTTAGGAAAAACAGTTTCGTACGAATTCACCGATCTTTTCTTATTAATTTCATCACACGAGTCGGAGTTATTACTTCCACAGTAATAAGGCATTATTGTTAAACCCATTGCACCATAACGAAATAAGATAGACATCTAATTTGGGTCGCATTTTATTACACAATCTTCCCCCTCACTTCCTATTAAACACTAGCGGTTACCCAGCTATTAAGAAATAATATAAATTTATGTTTCAACATTACAAAGAATATGGAAATGTATCCAAACATCTCTCCGGTGATGTTCTGTTAATATACAAAACAAAACGGTTCCTACAATTTTTGCTGAAGAGTAAAACTTAATTATGTATTATGTACTATTTTTCATTATCGATTGTTTAACAGACGTGGTCGGCTCTTTATCATCGAGAAAAGAGAAAGAATGCATATTCATTGTAGTATCAATTAGCATAGCATTGTTGTTACGTCAATGAGAAAATAAGTCAGTTACCATGAAAACGTACTATTAAAAATGTTAAAAGCTGTAGTATATTTCTCCTTACTGTAAAATAATTGCAAACTAGAAATTTTTTAAATAAATAAAAACTTATATCAGTTAATTAATTCATTTATTTAATTGGTCCCTCGATTTATAAAGTCGGGGGACCTATGTTTTGAGGCATTTCCGTCCGTCCGTCCATCCGTCCAGATTTTCTCCGCAACCATCCATTGAATTTCTCTAAAATTTTGCATGAAGTTGTAACATTTGTCAGGTTAAAAAGTGACATTCTCCGATTTTTGAAAAAAAATCTGGTTAGCCCCCCAGGGGATCAAAAGGCCCCAAAATTGCAAAACATGACATTTTTGGCCTCATAACTTTTCATCCATCCATTAAATTTCTCTGAAACTTGGCCAAAATATGAAGGCAATTGTTCCTAATAGAAAATAAGTATCGCTGATCTTGGAAAAAATCAGGTTCGCGCCCCCAGGGGGTCAAAAGCCCCTAAAATGGCAAAAAATGACCCTTTCCCCCCATAACGTTTGATCCATCCATTCAATTTTTCTTCGACTTGGCTAAAATGTAGAGGCAATTGTTCTGGATATGAAAGGAGTATCCTTGACCTCAGAAATATTCTGGTTCGCGCCACCAGGGGGTCAAAGAGGGTCAAAAATGCCCCAAATTGCCCAAATGTATTACATTTTACACTCGCCACATCGAGTCACATACAGAGGGGGACCACACATGGGCGGCTTGTCATTTATTTATTTAAAATAGTAACAATTAGATACCCATTAATATTACATTAATATTTAAAAATGCAAAGATTAGTTTTTTTAAACTGAAGTTTAAATTTTATAGGATGAGAGAATTCAATTTTGGAACAATTCATTTTTAATAAGGTCAGAATATTTTAGCTTAGCTACAACAGTATTTTTTAATCACTTAATTGCATTGAATTTCATCTTTAGCGATCGGACGATCTATATTTTTAAATGGCGTTGAAGGTAATAACATAGTATAGGCGGAAATATGCATATTGTTTTTGTTTTGACCTCCAAGGGTCGAAAAGCCATATTGAGTTAGTTAGCAAGAGTATGTATTTACAGAAAGCACAGAAGTGATGTGCTGCCAGAGATTGCTTCTAAATTGGTCATAGCAACCTTCTCTGTTACTTCCATTATAAAGATTCGAGAGGAGTCTAGATAATAACAGGGTACTGCAAATCACTAGAAGAGTTTTATAGATGTGAGCTTTAATAATACTTTCCATGGATGAACAGTGCTAATATAACATGTGTAGCCCTACGGTCCGCTAATCCTTCATCTACAGCGGATTATCTAGACAGGTTTTGCTTACACGTCGTAAATAAACGGCTCAAGGAGTTGTGACGTCTCTCTGCAGTTAATATAGAGACCGGCCGGAGCATTGTGTAAAGCTTTCGTATCGGCTTTGATATTGTTCATTTAACATTTTTATAGCCAGATTCCTCCTCAGTCACATATACAAAATGTGCATGACACCCTTTTCTTGGTATTGTTCTAGTCTTGGTTGTAATACCGTTCTTGAATAAAAGAATTGTCTTGGGAGGGATTGTTTTGATGAACATTATCTTTAAGATAATCTCACAAATGAACATGTCGTGGAATAAGGTTCGGTGTGTGTGAAGTATATACTGCAAAAGAGCCTTTACTGTGGAAAAAACACAGACTTTGAATATACATGACTTCAACTTGTTGGAGAAGTTAGGCGAAAACTAAAGCTTATTAATACCAAATATGACAATATTGCAGAAACAATATTACATTGTATTAACGATTCGATGAGTGGTAATTTGCGGCGTGCCACCCTGTACTATACTAAACTGGTGATAATCACCAATTGCTATGAATGCTATGTAACTCGGAGTAAACAGATACTCACGCAATCGTCTCGCTGAAATAAGATAGTCTTTTCTTATTTCGAAAAGCACATGGAATCTTTCAGCTCACACATGGTATATAATGATGGACTCACCGGAAGAAAAGCTGTATTCGATCGCATTGAAGCTTAGCACGTCATCCATTCAAACGTGATGTTTTGGTGCAATCCGAACGGCAAATAAACATTGGAGAAGGCAATACTATTTGATAAGCACATGTTTGTTTAGAATGAAATACGTGACCTTAAATAATTATTTTGTCAAACATTTTTATTACTTTTAATCTGTTTATTTGGGTTTTACTTCTATTACTTTTCCAAAAATGTTGTTTCTATCTATTTACCTATCTCAGTATGTTCTAATATATATATATATATATATATATATATATATATATATATATATATATATATATATACTAGTAGAATACCCGCCCACAACGAGTATAAGCAGAAATATAGCATTGATTTCAAAGTTCAATGAGTTTACTTTTTTTGGAGTAGTATCGTACGGTTTCGGTGGAAATAACCTAATGTTCACAAAAAAGATAAGCAATCTGTCAATATTACTCAACCTATTGTCTAGAATACATGTTTCATAACTTATAATGATGAGTTCAATAGTTTAGGATTTGACTAAGCACATACATGTAAGTGACTCTCACGCGCGCGCATCTTATATTTGTACAAAAGTATCATACGATATATCTCAACATTCCATTCCCCGTAAAAGTATTTATATCTATCTTTTACAAAAATGTTTTTTTGTGGCCAATGCAAATGTAGGAGGCCGTACCATCAAAGTTGTAAAGTTTACAATATAAACTAATGTTTCCATGTTACTAACAATGTTGCCGAGAATATATTTTCAAACATGATTAATGATGGGTTAATTATTATTCCAGTTTATACTGTACAACATATACATATACACATACCTAACTATATATATGTATATATATATATATATATATATATATATATGAATACTCCTCAGAGTATTTCTATATGGGCCTCCTTTCGCATGAATAAAAGTTGACGTGTAATGCCTTGTGCCTAGTTGGTTATGACGCTTGCTTGAAGAGTTTAGGCTTATTCTGTAGCAGAGTTCGAACCTTATGAGCGTCTGAGAAAATTTTAATATTATTTACTTAAAATTAACATTGTATACATATATATATATATATATATATATATATATATATATGCACCGACTTAACTTCATATAGATTTACATATTAGCTGATTTTGCCGACTCGATATCGCTTCGCAAATTTCTCTAGCTAAAATACTTAAAACATTACATAATACACTTTTCATGCATAACTTTGTTCTAAACAGGAACTAAAACATTACTCATTTATTTATATAGATGGATAAACATTAACATTTTGGTAATTTCGATATGAGTTTATTTATTGTAAAAATATCTCCCTAAAGAGAAGAAAAGGAAGAACAAAATTGCATTTGCCTTGCAATTTAGAAATATATCGCATCTTGTTGAAAAGCAAGTCTGTCACTTTACTGAAAGGAACATTTAAACACAAATGCTGAATATTCGTCGAGACAATAAAACAATAGTGTGAATGAAGTAAACATTGTGGAGAACTCAAACATTTTTGGGGGAAAATAGAATAGATTGTGATAATTGTGTAAGCCACGTTTATGTCAGATTATCGAAAAAGGAATTTAAAAAAAAACTGACGACAATTTAACCATCGAAATTTTGCAATAAGTTATTACATAACATCAATAGAACAAAGATAAAGGCTAGGATATTTTTTTTTATTGATATCGGATAGACAATGCAGAGCAAATTGCTTTCCTATCAAATATACATATGAACGACTTTCTAGCGGAAGCCAAGTCTGTGACCCTAGCAAAAAAACGACTTTCATGATACAAAAGTATGTCAAAAGATTGTTTTTTATATGTATGTACGTAGCCGGCGTAAACCATCCGGTGATGGGAAATAAAGGAACCCAAAGTTTTTCAATATACGTTCTGTTATTTGTTATTCTTGTTGGATCTTACCGGGTATCCCGAAGAACGGGTAATGCAATAGGAACTCAAACATTTGTTGGTGAACACTAGAATCGATTGCGATAATTTGAACCACTTCTTCAATTTATACAATACAACAAAACAAAACAAAGATGAAGGATATTTTTTGATTGATATCGTTGTAGGCGAATCTAACAGATTTTCGTACGATTCTTCTCCACCTCACACTGCCAGTAGCAATTCGCGCCACTTTCTTTACTAATAAACCTGTCTATTTTAGCACGTTGTCCCCCACTGCTTTCTCATGCGTCTTGGTCTGCGAGAACCATGTACCCAAACTTGTAGTATGATTTTCGCCAGAGATTGATGTAGTAATACATGGACGTAGTCTGAGGTGTTTGATAGTAATAATTGGTGTCTCGCTGGGTCCCGCTTAATCATCAGCTAATTTCTTAACGTATACATTAGTTTTATAAGCGTGCCACGGTAGGTTTAGAGTTTTTCTCAATGCTTTCATGTCGAATGCGTGAATTTGTCTTTCCTGATAATTCAAGATGGTCTAGCTCACACGGCCGTATAGTCCTATAGATATTACCAGCTTGTATATAATTATGAATATTATATTCGCCAAGGCTAAACTGAATAAACTGTTGGTTACACCTTTTCAAATATGTAATCTGTCTGTCAGTAAAATATAAAGATTATCGATAAACAACCATGTAAAATATTTATTTTTTATTTTATCCGTATACACACACTTCTAAATGAAACAATCTGTTATAATCTGAATAAGTGTTCCATGAACTCATATTCCATGTTATTATAATGGATATCTGAAAATATTCAACCGTGTAGATGGGCGTATGTGAGATATAAGTTATCGTAACACCATCAAAAGTTGGAATATCGATATTCAGTTTTACAATAAATCCAGCGATACAATAAAAGCAAGAGTTTTATTCATATGAAACGAGATTCAAGTGACTAAAAATATCATTTTTCTTGAGAATGGAAGATACAGAAAACATTAAAAGAGAATAAGAGAGAGAAGTATGAAGAAAGAGAGAGAGAAAAGATGATATAGAGAGAAAGAGCAAACGCAAAAAGGATGAGTGACAATTGTTGAACTAGAAATACGCATCTGCAAATACATATTAGCATAGATAAGGAGTACATATACCATCACTCAATTAAAGTAAGTCTAACTCGATTTCGATCCATATATTTCTATGTTCATATCAGTCTCTATCTCCCCCCCCCTCTCTCTCTCTCTTTATCTATTTAGTTGAGTTTCTTACGAGAGGGAACAGTGTTCTATATAATACTTTTAGGGGGCATCCCCTTTTTGCAAAACTTTTTCGTGCAAGAGAATATTATTTATGAGACGTCAGCATCGTAAATATGACTTTGTTCCCGAAGAATGACTCCATCTTTATATATTTATTCATTTTATTGTTATATCTTTTAAACAGAATTTATTTAAATCAATATGAACACATCGATCTGTAATACTAAACGGAAAGATATATATATATATATATATATATATAAATATATATATATACATATATAAATAAAAAGAGATATGAATTTATTTCATTAATATTACGAAAGTAAAATAGATAAAAATATAAGTAATCAGATGATAAAATACAGTAATTAAATGATTAATAAGGTATACATGTAGATATTATTGTTTTAAAATAATACAGAATGTCTAATATATATATATATATATATATATATATATATATATATATATATCAGTGAATGAAAGGGAGCGAAAAGATATAGAGAAAGCTGAAGACGCTTGTTCATATATCCAGAAGCGTTGCCGAGGAAGGCTTGGGGCGATTGAAATTTTGCGCTAAAAATCATATAATTGACAAATTTTCCTCAGGTTTAATAGAAAAATATTTACGTATATCGAATTGACGATTTTCTACCGTTCGTAAACAACAAACAACCCACACATACACAGGCACACACATACACACATATATATATATATATATATATATATATATATATATATATATATATACTTACACACGCCATATATATATATATATATATATATATATATATATATATATATATATATTAATAAATTAGTAAATTACTTACACTTACCAAGGTGGTTCTCTATTTAACAAAATTGAAAATGTATAAATATATTACTACTAAATATTAAGACGTTAAATAAAATGAGTAATACTCATATAAAAATTAGAGGCTTTCTACATAAAAAAACTAAACTGTCTTGAATTCATGGGATTCGTTTAGAAACCGATGTGGCCATATTAAGATGGCTTTAGTTTAGTAATCTAAATAGCGAACAACCCTATATTTAATCCTTACGTTACTATCTACTGAATCGTATTGAACAAAAGAATTACGATCAATTGTATGATAATAAAATAACTCACAATTTCAGCAGAATAAAATAACGAAAATATTTATTAAAGGAAGATGAGAAGATATTATGAGAAATGTAACGACCAAATTGTAAAATAAAATAACGAAAGCTTATGAGAATAAAATAACCGACACCTTAAATAGGGTAAAATAATGAACAAATTTACAAGTAAAAAAAAAGGAATGTTGTGAGAATCAAACAACGAACAATGTTATGAGAATAAAATAGCGAACAATTTTATAAACTAAAGTAATTTACAATTTTGTAAGAGAAATAACGACAAATTTTATTAAAATAAAATAATGTACAATGCCATGACAATAAAATAAAGAGCAATTTTATTAACGTAAACTAATAAACAGTTTTATATGAATAAAATAAAAGAAATAATTTCATGAAAATAAAATAATGAACAACGACTAAATGTTGAGTAAATAGTTGGAGATTGCAACTTTTTTTTAGTTTACAAATTTTAACAAATGTTATTCTATTTTTAATTATTGACTTTCCTAATGATAACATTAGAAATATATTGAAAATAACGTGTATATAAGCTTTGTAATTTAAACTCTAATATTGAAAGACCATTATATGAAAATACATAGTACGAGAACTAAGAAATTTAATAAAAGTATTCCTAAGCGAAAGTTGTCAACTGAAAAAATTAAAACATGATACATATATATATATATATATATATATATATATATATATATATATATATATATATATATATTTACATATATATATATTTATATATATATATATATATATATATATATATATATATATATAAAAATAAATATATATATATATATATATAATTTAATCTAGTATACTATATAAATATTTACACACTAAGCATAATACCGGAGCTAACACCCACCATGAAAGTCACATGCCGGGAGCATTAGGCTATAGTGTTGCCCTGCTCTGGGCTCTTCAGTAGGGACACATCTGAACTCAGGATTTAGAACTAGAAACACTTGAGCCCATCAAGCCACAGGAAACTCAATTAACTTATTTCTGAGAAAAAAAGCTGTAAACAACTGAAGAGATCACTCACACTCCGTCATTGTTAAACTACCAACTATTTTGCTATCTATTTGTATATTCGGTGGATTGATTTCTTTACTGACACTATTATAAACTGGTCACCCATCTCTGTGCTAATCAGGCTCAGCATCGCGTACTTCGATTCTGACAAGAACGTGATTTAGTCGTACTCAAGCAGAGAATCAAAATCAGTCAAAACATTGTGCGAGCTAAAGAACGTTTCACACTGATTTGATTATCGACGAAATAAAGTTGAAAGAGAAAAATGAATACGCTTTGATATCGAATGTATTTGAATTTAAACACTTAATCAGACGCCATTGTCTTAAAAAATTGAGATAAGGTATGGAAAAAAGATAATAATCTTTTCTTTGCAAATTTTTTGGAAATTATTTTACGGGTTATTTAGAATCTCACACACACACGCACGCATACACACACATACACACAGTAATTGTATTCTCACCGGACTGACATCGCTCATAAAACATTAATTTAGATCACGTATAAAATTCACACTTTCTTTTGAAAATATAGTATTTATAAAATTTCAATTAAGAAGAATGTGAATAGATATTTAGATGCGTCCACGCATCAGTATGAACAGTTTGGTCAGTCTGTAGGTTTGTCGCTTTGTCACATTAAAGTGTAATGACTCACAGTATGAAATAGCCGCGTGCCCGTCTCTTTGTAAATGGTTCCATCCGTTCGTAGATATGTTGAGATTAAATTTCAAATAATATGTTTGTATGTGTCTAAGAAAAGTTAAGTATTTAAGCATTTTGCTTTAAGTTCGACCCGTTTGCGAGTCTAATTCTCTTACTTATATATGTGAACTAAATATTTGCGTATTCTGGTATAATTTGTTAGGCTTACATATTAATTGCATAAATTCTGGTTCAAAGAAAGAATTTCGTATATTTAATTCCGGATTATCAGCTTTGTCAATACGCAAATGTTTACTTAATACTACTTTTTCGTTGTATATCTATTTGACTATTATATATCATTTTTTCAATGTATCACACAATGAAAAACTAATTTAACGCAGTAAAATTAGAAATACTAGCACACATTTTTGCTAGTTGTTTTATTTAATAGCTCAGTAAAATATGTTTCTTATTTTTTACAAGAAAAAGAAAGAAAATCACCCCATCGTCTTTTTTAATACGGAATAATAAAAACATAGTTTTTAAACAAAATTTACCCTTTACGGAGTAAAATTCTAAACTCACTTAAGGTCGAACAAAGATAATAATATTTGAAGTTTTTCAAATTGAAAAAAGGGTGTACCTAAAATAAACTCAACAATTAACAAAATAAAATACAGTGAACACGATTCTAAATTCAGTTATTTAATTGCTCAGTCAAATGTGTTTGTTTATTTTTACAAAAATAATAGACATTTTTAAATCAATTATTTTTTAATTCAATACATTTGTGGTTTAAAACATGAATTTCTTAGAAGATTTAAACAACAATCAAACCCTAAACCGTTTTGAATAAAAACATCAAAGTAAATATATCATTTTTGAGCGAGTCGTACGATAAATCTCAGAGAATGTGTTGTTTACATTTTATTAATCAAATTACGCGCCCCTGTCTTGTGCGGATCTCTTTTATATTTACTCTCTTTGTTTTCTTTCTCTTTTTTCTCTCTCATTTTTCTCTCTCTCTCTCTCTTACCCTCTAGCTCTAATCTGAGGTCATGTTAACACCTGTGGATTTCTTGAAATATAACTAACTGTGCGTTCGAAATAGAACGTAATACTTAATAATCAGAGGGCGATTAACCAAATGTTCGAGTGGTCGCCGGTTGTTCCATCATATTCCATTACAATCTAATGTAAGTATGGACTTAATTATGTAGATTTAAATAAAACAATATCTTTAATTAACATTTTTTATGAATTTTATTAAGATTTTCTCGAGAAAAATATTCTGAAAATCTGAAAAAAAACCCATCATGAGTGTATATTTACGAATATTAATTTATTAGAAGCTTTAAAACAAATTAATTATATACATTTGAAGACACGTGATGTTTGAGGAAGTTCTCGAATGGGTATATATAGGAGCTGATCAGTAGATATAAAAAGAGAGCGATCAAAACAGATAATGCCGTTTCAGCTTCAGACAGACAGACATACTGACATACAGACACACATACAGACAGGCATATATATAACATCCATTATTAATAGATTTCGTATTATTTGGATTATGCAAGCTACTGTTCTAAGCTTGATTGTTATATTCACAACGTTTCGATCGACGACATTTTCTGCCTTCTTCCAGTCCATATTTCAAAACTAGATAACCGTCTAATCGAACTTGTGAATGCAATTAAAGTGATGCTGAGTTGTTTGTAAATTTAAATATGTGAATGTGAGTTAATAAATATATGAGAATAAATTTGAATGAGAAAACTTTGTATGGTAAGTAATTAATTATCTATTTAATTTTTACAATTTAAAGAAGGTGGTTTCCTAATTAATTTAAACATATATGTTGGAACTTGATACGACACTATCTTTCAAACGTGTAACCAAGGGGGAGTTACTCTGCAATTGAACGCAATGGAAGACACTCTGACAAGTTATCCTACTTTAATATATCTATTTTGAATGTCTCATTTATTTTTCTAGGTAGAAATGTTTCGACCTAACAGTAACATAGCTCTTTACCTTCTTTATGTGGAACCTAGCGAGCGAATTTTAGCCACATAAAAAAGATATGACCGGCGCAAGTTGTGTAGTGTTATTGACACGCCTGATGTTATTTCTAGTAGGATTTATAACAGTTCTAACATAGCGTCTCTCTCTACAGTTGTGACCAACGTTTAGTCTTCCCTCAGCGAACCCCATGCCTCGCAGATAGAAACAAAGAAAGTGTCTTGTCTTTCATTTTGCCTCATTTTACTATACTTGCGGAAGATGATTTAATGTTCTCTACGTCACTACTCGTTTTTCTCCACGTATTTTACATTCACTAACCTATATTTTGTGTATCCTTCTCATCAAACATAAAGTATTGTTGTGAGAATATTAATGTCGAACTGGGGACTTGGACAGGATTTCGAAATTGTATATGTTAGTTATCGTTTAATATGATGCCACTTGCTGTAATGAATAACAGCAAGTGGCATCATATATATATGATATACTTTTCTGGAGGACGCAACGACGAGTTAACCACCTATATATATCAAGGTAAAAAGGTTTTTTATCAAATTGTCATAGACAAATAGCTATTCATATTTGACTTACATCTAACATTCAACATTTTTAATAAAAGGCAGATTGTTCTGAATTTGCAAAAAGAAATACGACTGTAACGTTGTTGTCGAAAGGTGAAATTAAGAGCAGGTGTAACTAAAATACACTAAGCGATACCTGATAACATCGCAACAAATTTCATTGTTTTTATAGCATGGTACATAACGCACCTTTGTAGCACGGGAAAAGATGACATTTCCCCTAAATGAAGTATAACTATCGATGACACTATGTTTGCTTTCAAACGTTGACTTGCGAAATGTTTTGGAAATGAAAAGAAACTTAAATTAATTATTGGAGTAATGAGAAGGAGAAAGTCCACTCAGTGGCGTAGCTAGACCTTTTGCCGCCCGGGGCGGTAGTAAAATTTGCCGCCCCCCCCCCGGCATTTGGGTGCCCGGAAAATTCGTCCATGGATAATTCGCCCATGGATAATTCGTCCATGGAAAATTTTTTTCTCTTAATAATAAGATTATGAAGACAAAGAAAAGAAAACTACATCGGACTATTCTCTCCTTGATACATCCATGTTATTTGGCGAAAATTCGGACTTTAACAACAACGACAAAAAAGTAAATAAAAATGATTTTATCATTTCATAACATTTTCAGGTTTTCAAATGTTCTCATTTAAATTTATTATTATATAAAATTATAGTATAAAATTTTATATTTTTTGTTAACTTTTGTTTTTTTTAATTTTTTTCTCTACTTTCTATTTTTACCCTCTCAAAATGCCGCCCCCTCAGGTGTGCCGCCCGGGGCGGCCCGCCCCCTCGCCCCCCCCCCCTAGCTACGCCAGTGAGTCCACTCACTTTTGGCTGGAAAGTGAAGCAAAAAATGATCGTCAATTTTACCATTTGAAATTGACGATTTTGAAGTTGTCAGTTCCGTTGATAATATTTTGACGGGTCATATTGCTCGCACATAGTGACAGACGAACATCATCTGTAATATTCTAGATATCTTAGGCTAGATACTAAGAACAAACATCTATATATTAAAAGGTTATAATGTATTGAGATTTTGTTGGTTCGGACGCAAATAGAAACATGGGATTCGTTAATAAAACAGAATAGGCAGAAGTGTTACGCTGTAAATAACCAGGTTTCAATCTGACATGTCTAAATGATGTGTTTTTAACTGAGTACGTGTCTTATTAAATGACTGAAATTAACATAACATAAAAATATTAGAAAATTACACAGATATTTTTAAACTGTGACTTTTTTGTGATAATCTGAAAACACATCGAAATAAATGGTATTCAGCTTAGTTTTAATCGAATTATTTTCGCTTAAAACATAATCTGTAATGTCTTAGGCCAATTGAAAAAATACGTAATTACATTAATCATATTTACTCATATAACGTAGCCTATTGTTCTTCGTACTAGCAATCAATCATTAGAAGCCAAGTAAATACAGAAATTGACATACCCAGGTACTGTACCAACACCGCTCAAGGATAAGATATAAACTAGTTTTTTTAAATGTTATGCTGATTTACGAACTTTTAAATGTTAAGTGAGACTCGCTAGAAAAAACTTCAGGTGATTAGATGTAGTGAATTTACAAACCGACAGAATTAAGAAGACTTGTAAGTTAAAAGTTGTGAATGATGTTTGTTTATTAGTTAACTAATCAGAGAAAAGTAAGTGCAGATTTTGTTTATCCTTCAAGTTCGCCTAAACGTGGAATACCGAAGCTAAATGGAATTGAACGAATGAAGATATACAACTGAACGTTTTAAAAACTGTGCCTAACTCAAGATAATGGCAATGCCATCTCGGACAATGAGAAAGTAATCCACGACAGATCAAAAACAAGAAGGTAAAAACATCAAGAATAAAGTATCTTTAATTACCAATATCTGCTCCCCGAAATACGCTCAGAAAACTTTAAATTCTCTCAAACAAGCATCACATAAAAAAATAGCATCAGTCAGTTTTGTTTTTCGCAAACAAAACCACGAAACTGCGTTTTATATATTAGTGTTACACATGCGTGTTCAAATATATAAGTGTTATATTTACGGACGAGTTTTTTCCTGATTTGTGGGTGTCAACCTAACCGACTAAAGTGCTGTGTTTTTTTTTAACAGAGCGGTGCGAACTGAATTATTGACAAAGCAACCCATCGGGATGCACGTGGTACTTGTAGTATAATACCACATGTGGTTATGTTTGTCAGTACGTCGCTTCCCAAATGATCGCCAAAGGTTCAAGCGCTTCATCTAAGTCTAATGTGTTGTTTTAGCTTTCTACTATATTCACGTCTGTGGTCGATAATATCTTCTTGCGTCATTCCCACATTTCTCATGAAATGCTTAACACGATTTAATACAACTTTGTATAAATCCAAAGAATAATTACGCATTATAACTATGTAACGTAGAACATCGTTTTTAGTCAGCTTACCGGGTTTAAGCAACGTTGAACCTGATCACTATTTAGATGGGTGATCATTTATAAATACGAAGTTCCATAAGTTGTAAGTGTGAATGGTTTTACAATCACTTCCTTTAATACTGTTGGAAAAATATGAAATCATATCTATGCAACCTAACAAAAGGTTAAATACTAGGGTAGACAACACTTGGTAATGTCACTCGACTTGAACAACAAAGACACTCCGCGTAAGGAAACATTGCTTTCGGTAGTCCTGCATTTCGCCTTTCTACAAGAATTAAACAATGTTGGACACACTTGCTTTACTCTAAACTTCTCATTCTGCAGACAAAATCCCAGCGTGTATACTTTGGTTCTCGAGACAAAAAGCATTATGTTTTATTTCACATATATCCATAAAATCTCACAGGTCTTAATAGTAATTTTTTAATTGATAGATAATTTATTAAAAAAGTAACCAGAGCTCTACTGATGAAGATATATTAAAATACTTAATTCCCGAATAAAAAGTTTAAGTAAAAATATTATTTCAACATATATGTTTTAGGTTCATATTGATTCGAAGCTATAGTACATGACCGGCTCTCTTATATGGATTAAAACGTATCAATCGTTTATAAAGTTGCATTTTTAACCTAAATACGGGTCCTTAATACCGGTTTCATAGCGCTAAGCAAGACGCTAGTCTCTCGTCGATTATACGCCTAGTAGATTTGGTATCCATTTATACAGCTGACTGCCGTGTTATGATTTTGGTATTACAAGATAGTAAGTCGCTACCAGACTCAAAATCGCTTAACGTTCATTATCTAACGTGTTTCGATGTGACAACATGATTTATCACTAAGCCATCTATCTTTACCGACTATTTATTTAAAAAAATATACACCTACATAACAGATTCGTCTATATATAATTTCTGGCATAACAATCGTTAGTATGCCGTGCAACCCAAACACAAACACGCACATCTCAAATCTTAAATATAGCATCGACTTTCAGTTATTGGCTACGGATCACCACCATCTTTATTTCATCAACATGCCGATTCTTTCCAAGATTCCAACAACACATCAACAGCAATTTGCGGTTCTATTCTTTTTTATATTTATGCCTGACCAGAGAAAAGATGTTATAAATCGTGATGCAAAATCGTCATGATAAATATTCTTCAAACTTCGCACTTAGTTGCCGGTGAATAGGGCGTTTCACACGACTGTTACGACACATTTAAGACACGTTCGTTATTATCGAAGCTAGTCAGAAAATGAGGTTGACTGCTACTGCTCGGTGCTGACGTCATACTCGCACGAAACATGTTATTCTATCCGCACCTCAATATACAACATACATCCCCTTGCGAAATGTTATACTTCTACACACAGGTGATGCTCCTGCACAGATGAGACGTAAAATGTGTGCGACAAAACATATTGTCCTCCGATGAAATTGCTGCTCTGGTGTTCCCTCGACGTAAATTCACTAGACCAACCCGACAATCGGCCGAATCCCATCCATCCACTGTGGAGGTCCCCAGATGCTGAACAGCCTTCTACTCCAATAGCTTCTTTCCTCGTGCTGGCGGCCTCTGGAACTCCCTCCCTGCTGCCTGTTCCCCAACTGTACTGCAATGCATACATTTAAAACGAATGTAAACAGACATCTCGCTGCACAGCTTTCAACTTGTGATGACCCCAAAAACCTACACCCTTTTTCTCAGAAACCCCGTTCGTTTACAGTTGCGGCCTGTCTTGTTTGGGGTGAACTATGTTAATAAAAAAATCTAAAAATCAACACTTTAGATTTACGCCCTCTTATATAATTATAATGCACCATAGTACTTCATGGCTACGTGATAATTACTTATGTAAATCGTGATTATATGTCATCTGATCTAAAGTACATCCTGCGCTGTCCTTCAAGTTATCTTAGATACATATCTTTAATAGAAGTAACACTTTCATCGTTAATCGTACATATTGAATTGATGAATGCGTTCTGGTTCGCTTCGATTCGACGTACACACATTTTATTTCATTTGATCAGACTTCATTAATATGTGTATAATTCGTCAAGAAGATGAAACAAATTCGTCGAAGATCGGAAAATAATGAAAAAAATTATGTAAAAAAAAAGTAAATGCATTTTTGGAAAATGTGTGGGCAAATGTTACTTTACAAGCTCTCGCAAAATTAGAAGCCTGAACTAAAGTAACTTTTAACTTATATCCGAGTTATTTACCAACACATCCACTAAGGCAGCTATACGACAAGAAAGGGTCATATTCCTGTTGTTCATTTAACGTACCCGATGAGTATCCAGAGACGGTACTCCGTATGTATAACTGTATCACTATTACAATGTTATAACTGAATACAATATAGATGGGGTAAGATGCACGATAAGTCATCCAAATTAAATGCCGTGGTAGACAAAATCTGTGAAAAAGGACAAACGGAATACAGGTTTAAATGCAGGACAAACACAAACACAAGAGATTTGACCGTTCGTTCACATTTATGAAGACGTTTGTTAATACGAACGAAACCGGTTAACTCTCTTGTTTTTGTTTTTCTTCTGCATTTTAACCTTTTTTTCGTTTGTCTTTTTTCACATATTATATATATATATATATATATATATACAATAATATTTTTATAAATAAATATTAATTATTTAAATACCTAGATACATCGATGTTTCATGCTAACAGAATCTTCAGTCTAGGAACTAATTCTCAACGGTCGGTATATATATATATATAAGTAGTAGTATAAAAATTAATAGTAATGTTCACAACATATCAGCCGATTAAACCTCTGACCTTATTCAGATTTAATTTTTATACTCAGAAACCTAATAGTCGAACTTAGAAATCTTTATATCGAACTCAAAAACCTATATGGAATTAAAACACTAGTATAATATATTTATATACATATATACATATATCATTATATTTAACTTCTACAGCCATGTACATAATGTGACACTGGCCTGTTGAGGTTATCAATAAACAGCTGCTGGAAAATGAGATCTCATCAGGGGAAAAGAACATCTAATCCTTCCCTTAAAACAAATTTGAAAGAATTACGTGGAGAAAAGAAGAAAAAGTAAATGTAATGCAAAATTGGTCAGGTTTCAAACGATGGAAAATTAGAAATAAGCATTTGTTTACTCATGTTAAGAATAAAAGGGGTCAATTACCCGTGGCATGATTTCAAAGCTAGCTATTGTATTGATAATGTGCGTTTATATGTATAACAAGCTAATTTCAACAGCGTCATTCTATGTGAGGTATAGACAGGTGGGGGGCGAAGAACTGTCTTGGGTCTTGCTTTTTCGAAGTAGAAGGATAGGTTTAGCAATTAAAACCATATTAAGTTGATTTGTCACTTTTTATTTTTATTTTAATTTATTTGTTGTTTACTTCATATTTTTATTATCGGATTTTCTCTCCGTCTGATGAGATTTCAGTTTCAAACAGCTGTTGATCGATAATATCGACATGCCAACGTCGCTGATTATGTGCATGTCTTTATAAATAATTTTTAAAAATATATAAAAGCACTATTTGATATTGAGCACTCTTTATAAGACAGTGTAAATATTTTCATTTTTAATACGTTAACATTGACTTTATATAGATTACTATATATATATATATATATATATATATATATATATATATATATATATATATATATATATATTATTTTTAAATACAGATTTTAATCAGACATGGACCAGTGGTTTCTGACAAGAAACGGGTTGGATTCCCGATTCCGTCGTCTTCAGCATAGTCTGAAATAGTAAATGATGGAATTTCTTCAAAAAACACATCTAACTGTTATGAAACGCTATGTACACAGAATTTTGAAATGGAGAGCCGACGAGAAACGCTTAGGTCAGAAAAAGCCGTTAAAAGATTCTATATTTAGAAGTAAAGCAAGAAAGAAAAGAGAGAAAGAAAGAAAGAAAGAAAGGAGGGGGAAAAATTATAATAATAAAATATTACTTTTATATTTATATATATTATTTTCATATATATATATGTAGAAAATAATTAATTAAGATACGCAACTCTAATTAATTAAATTATCTTTCTCTCTTTTCTTTCTTTTCAAACATAGTTAAACTACATTGGGTTGACAAGCACCACCAAACTCAATTTACCAACATAACTGCATCACCCTCTGATTTAAAACAAATCTTAGTTAATAACACTAAAATTGTACATTCTCAAACAATTTAAAAAAAAATCAAAATACTCGAAGATATCTACATAAAACACAACAACCGAAAATTTACAACATCACATATGAAACGAGTGGTAACATGTAAACATGCCTAACGTGATGCGAGTTTGTTATGTGATGCCACCCAGCGTTGCTCAATTTTAAATCGTGAACGACTTCCTGGAACAATGCAGAAAACATTCTATGCATGTTTCTCTACCGTCTTTTAAATTTCTCTTCTTTCTACAACTTTTTTGTTCATTTGCTTTTGACACCTGAGGATAATTCGACGAAGAATCGAACACTTGTGTGACACCTGTGAAACCTATGCCACATTTATTATTTTGTTGAATTCAATACAAACATTGAAAAAAATAGTAAAGGTATAATTAAACCGACGAATTATATATTTAAAAAATGTTTGCATATATATATATATATATATATATATATATATATATATATATATATATATATATATATTTTATTTTTATTTATACTAACATTATTGGTTACATATGTGCATACATGTTTCGGTTGCACTTTTCCCAGAAAGTCAACCTCATCAGACCAAGAATTTTCGAGAATATATATATATATACATATACATATATATATATATATATATATATATATATATATATATATATATATATATATATATATATATATATATACCGAAGAGTAGACAAATTATATACAGTCCTAAATTAAGTATGCGGATCCGTTATTCTGGCCAACAGAATCAATAAAGATGTGGACTAAGGCGCGCCATAAAACAGGAAGTACACAGACAATATCAATATAATGATTTCTACTTTCAGCAAGATGAGGCGCCATCACACTTTGCAGTTGCGTAGCCTGCACTACTTCATGAATAATTTCACAGCAGATGGATCGCTCACCTGATCTAACCCTAATTAACTCTTTGCTAAGGTTTTGTAAAGAATAAGGTTTTCGCACGCAAGCCACTCACTATTGACGACATGATTTAGTTAATCTTGCTACCTGGTCAAAAAATAGATGCTGATAAAGCCTCGTGTCTAAGGTATGTATCAGTGTTGGCTACCGATTGAAAAGTTTAGTGATTTTTTAAAATGGAAATCGGTCTTGACAAGGCATGAAGCAACCTATTGTTAATAGCTAAACAATACTACTTCAAGGTAAAGAACTAGACATCAATAAGTGTTAAAAAGATGGATCCCAACCCAGAAAACAGCAATTGCTCCCCCGTTGTCAGTAACATCGCTTATGGAATATAAATGATAAAAGCAAGCGTTAAAGGGCTGCCGAAAGTAAACCCAAGGCCCACTTTCTACTCTCCATGAATGCCGATAGCAAGCAGTTTGATTAGCTGTATGATCGAGTCAAGTCTTATCATTACATGTATTTGCTAAATTTTTTGTCTGTATACGTAAATATTGGCTTTCCTTTTTCTACATTCGCACCTTGTGCACATATATCCTTGACGTGTGTCACAGGAAATAACGGAACAGATGTCACAATTACTTCGTTTTCATTTCACACCCCAAATTACATGATTTATCCGTCAAAGTAACCCTCATAAAATCTAGCTAACTTTTCCGTTTTTTTCCTCCTGCATTTTTGTTTATTGCTGGGAGCGTCTTTCTGTGAGGATGTTCAGCTTCGTCGTTATGGCTTTCATGATTACTTCTAGGCATCTAAAACGAAACCCCTTGATGTTCTCCCTAAGTTTTAGGAAAAGAAAAAAACGTCACACACAGCAAGATCAGATGAGTATAGAAGCTGTTTAAGTATACCGACATACTTATCTTCTATTAAATTCCGGTAGATAAGGTTCTTATATGGATTACCGAGTGTAAACAAAAGAATGTTAACAAATGTGATGGTCACAGAAAAATAAGATTACAGTGATAGTCTTCTAACATTTAGATGATAACGCAATCCGCTGATTACACTTTATTCCATAGTTTGCACAGCACAACCAATTCTCTTACTTTTTAGATGTATTTCTTATATATTAAATGGATTTTTAATTGGAGGTTCCATCTAATAAATTTAAATTGATTACACCCCATGAATGTCTCCGACTTAACTCATATCCATACATTTACAACACATATTTCTGATACGATGAAAATATGATTGACTATGTGTTACTGATTTCATTTTCTCTGGTGTGAATTCGCTTTAACAAGAATCAAGAGATAATTGGTTTGACTTCATTGCGGCGCTTACGTTTTTATTTCAAAGTTAATACTATCCGCTTATCTTATTCGCATTTTCGTCTGTTACACTTCAGTTTAAAATAGTATTTTCATCTCTATGTAAAGCTTACATTTAAAAGAGCATTTCCTCGCTAACTGTTCGCATCTTCCAAATAGTATTGTTGAGTGGAATAGTTCGGTTACTTCACAGTGGTAGATTATGAGATAAGAAGGCGAGTTGTAGAAAGACAAATACTGTAAATAATTGGAAAATATATAACATGTCCGTTTTACACAACTTTATTGTCGGGACTGAATTCAGGGCATTTACGCGCCAAAATGGACACACAGGACACATATTACGTGATCATATGTGTCGGGTAGTGATCTTCACTAGAGGCCGGTGATAGGCACTACTTCATCTTCGTACGATTCCAGTTGCTAATTTAACACACATGTTCGCCCGTTAGTAACAATTTAGTTTGAAATAATATATCTATAGGCCTAAAGGTTTTAAATAGAATTCTCGTTAATCTGCCGCGATTGAGTTTGAAATAACATTTCCGGTTGCTATTCACGCTTTAATTTGGTATTCATTATATTTGAAATAGAAGTAATGTGCAAATTAAATAACATAATTTCTTTTAGATGCTTCCAAGTATCTGTACGAGAAGCTATGTATGTCTGCTAGTCTCTGATGCTTAGAATTTATCATGCCTAACCTTGAAAAAGTATTTCGTCGATTAGAGGCGTCTTTAGAATATCTGTTATTTTTTACTTACTTTCCCATGACAGCACATATAGGCATAATGTCAGTGTGTTAATGTAGAGAATACATCTCCCTAATAAAGGACACTATGAACTAGAAAACACATGTAAACACCCGTCATAAATGAAAGCGCCTCAAGCGACAGGGAATAAAATCACCTCTCTTTCAAAATAAGAAGGTGATACTTGGGATGATTGGGAAAACCTAGTAATGTAGGTGATGCTGCTGCTGCTGCTGCTGCTAATGATGATGATGATGATGATGATGATGATGAGGATGATGATGATTAACATTGTTACAAAAGTGGCTTCAGAGACGTAGCAGGAAAGTGGCATAGATAACAGGAAGTTTCAATAGATGGTGATAAGTGGCCGAAAGAAAAGAAATATATATTGGCCTCAGTTTATCTAGGAACCGACGAAGTAGTATTTCGATGGTCTGTAGCATTACCCATAAGTTGCAGACCAACGTGAGACTATTTTTATATAATATAATATGAAATAAAACTATAATCCCCCGCCAAAAAATGAAGGGTGAGGTTATTCTACGAGATGTCGCATAATAGAGACGAATCGGGCTGGCTATTTTCCTACGTTTAGAAGATTCGTCCGCGATTTTACACTGAAACGAACCATTAGTATATTTTGAACTGAGCGAAACGAGACAGCTTTTCATTGATAGTTTCGAATGTTCAATTCGTGGATTTTACATTTCAGATGTGCAAAACTGTTGTCAAAATCAATGTCCAGTATATATAAGAATAACATTTTTTTTTTGCTATAATAGTTTAGCCATAAGTCTGCGCAGCTTTACGTTATGCTAACTCACTCTCTACAGTGACTTCTCTAACATTGCACTCATCCCATGATAATTGTTATGCGTTCAAACAGCAACGTTTTCGGAACGAGCATTGTGTTGTCCCATAAGCTTATTTCCAATGGCGTGCAGAAGCAATATGGAATTTTTCCATATAAGGTTGAAGGTACTAATTGGGACATGACCATAACGGAAATCGCTTAATCAATTAGCGGTATTTTATAGTTTTTTTGGTCATCTGTGCGACGGCCCCTGGATCTGTCAAAGTTACAATTAAATAGAATGAGGTAAGAACAAGTTGCCACATGTTTCCTTCCAGACTAAAAGAATATCTGTATAGCCTAAGAGTGATTGACGGTAGAACAACCATACAGACAGACGAACAATTATCATATTATTATAGATAAAAGGGAACTATAATAAATCGTTATAGGAATGCGACTGAAATAAAATAACTTAATTTCATGAAGATAAAGAGGGTAAGACATACCTGATTATTATAGTGTCACACTTTTAAACTGGAATTTATTGGTCTCTGACAATGCGGAGTGTATTCGCTAGTATAATAACACAGTTGTCCCGATCAAACTATCGACTCACTTATCTACATATCTATTTATCGACATACACATACTTACATTTGTTAGTTATTATGATATATTAACTCCGTTAACGTTCAACAGACTCAACTATAAACGTGTGTCTGTTTATTAAAATTGTGTTTTATTCTGTAAAAGTGTACATTTTTTATAAAACCTCATGAAATGACAATTAACATTTCATATCGCATTATTTGAAACGCTTTAAGTATCATTTCATTTTACGTAAATGAGAAAGGTTTTTCTCGAGAATTTCCATGTTACAGACATTTTCTGATATACAACTCTATTTAGCTGGATATATTTTTGCAGGGATGCCGACCCTGATCATTCGCAACGAAAATAATTAAGCGAAGTCATGTATTTGAATCAGGACATCACCTGAACTGTTGCGGCATTTAAGAGCTTTTTGGTTACATTATTGTTGAGGAGTCAACCTTTATTAGCAACCGTTAGATTTTAACCGGAATTCGGGAGGATTTATTTGAGTTGTATACGCTTCTTAATTACATGTGCATACGACTAATCGAGGCAATAATTATGACACACTTTAAAAATAACATCAATAATGCCGTTTTTACCAATAATATATTAACAGTGAATTCTACTTTCATCGGCTCCGGCTCAGCCCACACAACACCTCATATTTAATATTCTTACCTCACATTTCCCCATACTCACTTCTTCCCTTAATCACACTGAAAACACGACCCACACTGGCAGAATATCTTGTTATAGAGAAAATTCCACGACCACTAATTTGATGGGTAATCTCCCACGACTCTCTACATACCATTCTCTTTACCTTCGTAAACTCTCCTATCTCGATCAGGCATGATTTGGAATCTCTACTCTTACTAGCAGTCTCTTTATAAATAAATACTTTATGTGTTTCTGTATATCATGTATCTTGAAAAAGCTTTAATGATGTTTGAGGTTAAATATCGATTTCTCCATGCCCCTGTGTTACTGCCTGGTATTATATTTTGATTCTCCTTTCTTTTTCCTGTATTTCCAATTTTATTTAACTCATACATTTTGCCAAATTTCTATCCACGAATATATCTCACACGTAACTAATGTTTAGACTTGTGAGCTTCAAGTAGATATAAAAAGAACAAATATGAAGATATCATTTAAGGGCAAGAAATATTGTCCGAAAAAATTAAAGTTTACAGAAAATGGCACATCTAAAACGATTTAATAATGGCTAGTTTAATATAGTTACTATGCCTGAATACGAAAGAGGACTTTATATATTAGAATACAAATATAAAAGAAGTAAACACCTATGCATCATTACACTAACAAATTGTTATGAATCAAATAAGGTAAGACGCCATCTTTAATGTCCTGGATGTTCAACACAATGCAGATCCCTTTTATATAATTGTAAAAAACACTCTTATAAAAAATTAATACGAACATTGGGTTCCTCGATAATTTTCTTACACAAGTTGTGTTTGGTAATATTATAGGGCTTATTTTACAGTTTCATCCCGAGAAGATACATCAGAGCGATAGATAAGAGCTGAACTATTCATCACAGGCCGGGTTCATATTATTAAATACTTTTTGTGACTGGAAGAAGTCAAGCCACAACACTACTTGACTCAAGCTAAAAGATACTGCAATAGAGAATACTGTGTTCTAAGGGTTATGCTATCAAAATTATGGACTCATGTAAGAGTTTCTATTTAAATCATAAGATGATCAGATAATCTTTCAAAACAGCATAAGTCTACATTCTTTAGCAATACTTGATAACTTATCAAGGAACGGGGCCCACTCGAAATTAAGGGTAAACGAGATCGTTAGTTGAACGATGATTGCCTCCACGAGACGACTGAAAAAAATAAGTAGGATGAGTGTATGAACATTACTTAAGAGGGATTGCTTATACGAGAGGACGGCTCAACAAGTGTTTATTCACATTAGGATTTTTAAAGGATATAGAATTATGCTTATTAAAACAATACTTAATCCATAATATCTAGCGTTGCTCGGTGGTAGGCGTGTACAACAAGATAGAAGAGTTAAAAAGTTTGTGTAATATTAAACTTTTAAAACGTCTCCCTCACTCCCTCTCTCTATCTATGTCTCATTATTACACTCCTTTTCTCTCTCTCTCTCTCTCTCTCTCTCTCTCTCTCTCTCTCTCTAACCCCTTTCACCATTTTTGCCTGTCTTTACCTTTCCATCTCTGTAGTATATATCACTTACTGCTTGAAACATAAAAAAGAGATTAGATCTCTAAATACTTGGAATAATGCATAAAATACCGATGTAGTTAATCCCGCTTACAGGTCGGAAGTTAATATTAGTTCAGCCGCCATTTGTTAGTCATAAAAGCATCGAAATTTGCTCCTATTTTTTGAAATCTGCAAAACTTTATATGATTTATCGATGTTTTACAAGATGTTCGCGACAAATTCGAAATAGTTTATATTCTTTACTTTCAGAATCATTTGAAGTATTTAATAGCGGTAAGTACAACATATGTCACATTATGGTGATTCAAGCCGGAGTAAAATATTCGGAGAACAACATTACAGCTAAGTTCTTCTTGAATACGTTGAAGGCCATGGTTTGAGAGCTGAAGAATTTCGACTTGGAGATGGAGATGTAAAGGCGAGCAGGAAGGAAGTTCTGACTTTTTCCACATAAGGAAATTCCTCGAAATACTAAAACAAGGTAAAGCAAGACTTGAGCAAGACAATGTGAACTTTGGCAAGAAAAGAGTTTAGCTTCATAATGGTCAGGAGAAAAAAGCGCTGAACGATGGTCTTCGGTACTATATCTACACGAAACGCAAAGCCCGCTACTATCCGCTAAAGCTCATGAGAACCCATTTACGCGACGCAAGGTGAAATACCTACGCCAGTCGTGATTTTCTGGTTCTTCTCACGAGAAGTTGGACAAGGCGCATTACAGAAGGTGTCTAACCTACAATTTGCACGAAGTGTCGCGCGTTGTAAGTACGATATTATTGCCAACTGTAATTGTCTATGTCTGTGTTTATATTAGACCACGAGACGTGCCATCCACATTTTAGTATAAACTCAGACTCAATTTAGATGGCTACATTGAGTGACTATCCATTATTGCCAAGCTTAAGTTTGCTAGCGGACTACGGTAAGGCCGTACCTGTAACAGCAGCCACGTGTCACACTTCCGGATAAAACCCAGCAGTGCTTGACCAATAACTTTAACTCCGAAAGTGCATCCTCGACGTAAATTCACTAGACCAACTTGACAATCGACTACATCTTATCCATTCACCGTGGAGGTCCCCAAATTCCGGAGAAGCTTCTACTTCAATAGCTTCTTTCCTCGTGCTGCTGGATTCTGGAACTCCCTCCCTACCCTGTTTCTCCGACGGTACTGACATGCAGAAATGTAAAACTTATGTAAACAGACATATCGCTTCGCATATCCTAATTTAGTTTGACCCCCCAAACCGTCTACCATTTTTTCTCAGTAGCCCCTTACGTCTACAGTGGTGACCTGCTTTGTTTGGAGTGAACTGTGTTAAAAAAAAGTGCCAACACGTGGCGTACGAACTTTCCTCATAACAACCCCATGGACTATTATGTGTTCAAGGCCTACAACACCAAGGACGAGCAAATTTGTTGTACTAATCGCGCGCTCCACGTTTAAGTACCGCCTGAAAGAGTGTTGCATTTCATAAACGATACTATAAGAGATAGAATTGGAATTAAGAGAATACAACACTAATTGCCCATTATTTGCCTTTTTTTACCTATGCCAAAATTGTTAAATTCTTCTCGAATATATATAATATAAACAAGTCATTCATACAACCTCCTGCGGCTACCAATACTTGAAAACTATTAGGAATCATTGATCGTTTTATTTTCATGCGATATTAATGAATAATACTACATTTCTAACATCTAAAGGTAATCTTTGGAACCCTGCAAGGAAACGTAGTTTTCTTAAACTATGTGAATAACAATTAACAGAGTTTTTCGGTGGATTATATAATTAATCAAACTGTTTACTTTTTATTTAGAAAGAAATACATGCTTTACAGATTAATTTCAGGCAGATGGGGTTTCTAACTATGTATATCTCGCATAAAATGGTTGCGTCTGGCATACTTTTCTATTTCCGTGAAAAGATTATCTGGCAGGAGGGGAGTATATATATATATATATATATATATATATATATATATATATATATATATATATATATATTACAATATCTGCACATTGTTATTTATCATAGGGTTAAGAAATATATCACAAGAAAGATAATGTTATGATTAAAAAAAAACACTTCTCTATTTCCGTGGCATATTTTCTCTTAATTTTAATGAGAACTTCAGAGATTAATTTTTCGGAATTAAAAGATTTTACTTTGGAAATATCCGAATAAAAGTTTTTAAAAAACACACGGTATTACTGTGACAAGAATCAAGCTTCTGGACGTATAAAATATAAAAAAGACATATTTTAATGAAAAGACAAACACTCTTGATACAGTGATTTGGTTAAAATAAGATACCTATTTAGTTAATTTTGAGCAATTAAAAAAATCAGCCTCACATTTTGTAAATATTACAAAATGTTAGTATTTTGTTTCATAAGAGCGAAGAGTGCATATTTAAGGGAGATAATGTTTATCGGGGAAAACTTGTTCATAACTCAAATCATTTTAGACCACAAACTAAATTATATAACATTACTTATTACACTTATAAAAGTGTTTTTATTTATTTATAAGTAGTAACACATATTTCCGTGATTGTTTATTATTTTAAGAAAAACATATGCATTTAGTAAATATTTGTCTTTACATTATTTTAGCAGGTTCTAATATCGAGTAATTTCTTCTTATTTTTATCACCTAAAAGCAAACTTTATTTCCATTGCATTTTAATACTGATAATTTTATAAAATACACACTAGAGACATTGTTTGTAAAACGGGACAATGAAGGAGGTAGCTGCATGAATATATTTGAATATCTTTAATGGCGTCTCGAAAGACGCCTTTTGTCGTCAAATTGTTAAGTTACAATTTCGATTTAACAAATAACAGATGCTTTGAATTGAGCCGTCGGAAAATAATTATATATTTCAAAACATGATGCTTGTTTAACAATTGAAAATTATAAAACAGCACAATCGATATGATAAAAGGAACACAAATTTGTTTAATATTCATATTCAGACAATATAATTGAATATCGCAAACCGCTTTCGATGGCATTAGGTAGAATGATAGCATGTCTGTTTTGCTATGCACAACACAAGCCACTTTCTCTCTATCTCTAATATTTATATATATATATATATATATATATACATATATATATATATATATATATATATATATATATATATATATATATATATATATATGAAGTTAGGTATGTGTATATGTTTAGATATTTGTATGTACAGGATTCATAAGCTTATTTGATCATTACGGATTTTAGAACCAAGCTTCTAGGCGTAAGGCATCGTCATTTGGACTATATTTAGTTTAATTTATTTTCATGAAAAGAGGTAAAAAGAGGATGAATGGCATTCGTGAAAATTCAGATGAATTCTAATTTTAGTGAAATTTTAACAATACCTAAAAGATATCAGCTAAGAAATAACTGCTCATCTCAGTTGCTTGGAAGTATTTTAACGTGTTTTAAGAGCAACATATGATCGCAACCTCTTATTTAAAGCATTAAATATGTCATATTTGTATCATTGTTATTGGAAAGTAATTAAACAGTATTGATTGAATTTCAATTTTTACTTAAAGCGTTATTCATAGACAATTGCAAAACATTTTTTTATTACTAAGTTTAGTGTCGTTATATCATGATTGTAATTTTCGTAAGGGGACGTAACAGTTGTAAAAACTGTCTCAGTTTGGAAATACTTCTACTCGTCCGAGGACGGGTATTCCAGTATATATATATATATATATATATATATATATATATATATATATATATATATATATATATATATATATACACATATATATATATATATATATATATATATATATATATATATATATATATATATATATGTATATATATATATATATATATATATATATATATATATATATTATATATAATAGAAATAAAATAAGTGAAGTATCGTTAAAGTTATATATACGTTAAGTAAAGTAATCAATTTAAAGACGGAAAAATGATTTGATACAAATTTTATTATATAGAAAGTTCAGATGCAAGGTGTTACACTAATCCTTAATCCATGGATTTTCAAAGATAAAACTGTTCTCGTAAGAGGATAAAATTCGGTAATGTGATATTTATAATAAATACATATTACCTTTTCTATTTCACTTTGAAAATGTAATAAGAAATAACAGGTAAGTTTGCGGATAAAAATAAATGGCCGAGAGGGAGAATAGTAGCAGTATTGAAAATCCCTGGATTAAGGATTAGTGTAACTCCTTGCATATGAACTGTCGATGTAATAAAATTTGTATAAATTTTAGGTAATTTTATGTAATTTTGTGCATTTTTATATTCATCTTTCCTTCTTTATATATATATATATATATATATATATATATATATATATATATATATATATATATATATGTGTGGGGGGGAGTGTGTGTGTGTAGTATTTCATCTCACGGTACTATTACGGCAAGTTCATATTTAATTGTAATAAGAACCGATGAAGGCAATCACATGTATTTTTGTTATATATTTAAAGATATGTATATACAATATTAAACATATAAGCATACGAAATAACAAATGTATCTTATGTTCACACTCTATGGAAATGGGATCGATCGTCAGAAGTGTATATAACGAACTCTTGAGTGTGTTTTATACTTTGTATGCAAATTGTAATAACATTCTGAACAGAAATGAGTATAGCGTTTGCTCCATGAAAATTCAAATTAAAAAAAAAATAATAATAATAAAAGGAATTCCAAGAACGGGCCTCGTACACTCTTTTTGTCACATTTCCTTCATTAATTCACTGATTACACGTATTCTGCTGAATATGGCAGAAGCAGCACTTGTGGTAACAGAATCATATCTCAATGGGTGTCACATGACAAAATATACACTATTAAACATTACAAAAAAACAGGTTTGCTCAGGAAAGTGTAGTACACATTTACGCATCAGCTCAAATGTGAACACTTCTACTTCAGAAGCATTAAGGATTGCGTGCTCGACTTCAAGAACAATGAGACAGTGTAAAACCTCAATGAAGCCATTCAATTTGCCATACGAAATATACTGCTGAGCTGCGTAATAGCATGAGGGAGTCCGAAACAATGTGTAGACGAATGACCTGCAGACACTGTACCGTTGCTTATTGTAAATTTCTGCATCTAGCAAGATGAGCCAAGCTCTCACGCTTCAAATTTGTTCAAACATTTACTCAAAGAGAACGTTGGAGGTCGTATTATTAGTCTCAAGGGTGATTTAGAGTAAACATTTCACACGCCACACCCTTGTACCTTCCCTTCAGATTTATTTAGCGTAGTCTACTGTAAAAAATGAGTATATGAACGGGATGCAGGGAAGCCATCAGAAAATAGATCAGATGCATTTCTAGGTCAGTTTATAAGGATATCATGGAAAAAATTTGTTCTGTGTACCCATAAATAGCCAAATTGCTAAATTAAGGTCATTTCAAAAACGTGATATAGAATAAAGAAAATAGTCCAAATACTCACATGTTTTAGATAGTCTTTTAAACAAAATAAACCAGTTATCATGGAAGTATCAACTAATTCTTGAAAGAAAAAAGAAATGAGCCTCATCGATAATTGAGTCCCGTTTAATTTGAGGGGGAGGGGGGCCATCATGTTTTGTAATACCTATCAGGACATGTGTTCCTTTGCATTAATCTACAAAATAAAGTAAACCGAATAACTCGTGAACCTCATATTAACAGTTGTTATTCAAATATATTTCTTTTTATATAAAGATATACATTTTAAAGAATAAAATAAATAAATAACACTGACAAGAATAATGAAACATTCTTTATATAGTTCGTTCAACTAATTCTATTTTTATTTCCTTACAGCATAAACTATTCTAACCTGGCCTTAAAATAGCAGTATTAACTTCGAAAACAATTAAAGATCTACTTAACACCAAACACCGTCCTCACCCTACCTCAAATAATATTTCTTACCAAGCCGGAATCTATAAAAGACAATTGTCTCATGTTCGATGGTTTATATCGGCGAGACGGCAAAACATCTCAACTCCCTATTTACGAGCATAAACAAGACCTCAAACACAATAGTTTCCTTTACGCACTGGTCATGCACATAAATACTCTTCAACACAATTTTGATTCTACAAACTGCATCTTCTTAAACACTGAGTTCTTTTTTCCAGCGTAGCTCATCCTACTCTTATTATGAACGAACGTTAACCCCAGAATCAGCTTTTACTTCTGTACACAATGTTTTGATTATTTCTTATTGCTATTGAGTATGTTTTCATCCGTTTATTTTCCTTATTCCTCTTCTAATAAATACTTGTTCGTACGCGCTTCATTTTTTCAAATAGTGACCTACGTGCCAGATTATCCTGCTTTGTGTCTTTTGTCTTATCTTTTGTCTTCTTGGCTCAATTACTCCTTCTGGATTGATTATATGTTGTTACCATGATAAAAGCAAAACCCAAATAATAGCAAACAGTCCCAGAATTCTGCATACATTAGACGACTAGGGAATACAAAATATTATACTGTCTGCTATATATTTCGACTGATGTTATGTTGTACTTAGATAGATGCCCATTTGGGAATACCAGACGGTGTATAAAACGTGATACTAGATCGATATGTCAGATTTGTGGGTGTGTAGTGTGTAGTTTTTTTTACTTTTACCGGGACCATCCGCAAATACAATGAATGTACGATGCAATTCTTGCATTTAGTTCTGATTTTCACTAACTACACACTAGGAGGGGATGAGAGATAGACTTCAGAATTCAGAATATTTCCTCTACAAACTCTTTTGGCAGCTATCATTTTTTCTGGTAGTCAAATTCGAAATCTTCTGTATTTACCTTTTTCAATTCACCGTCCATAATACACATTATTTTCACACAGTTTCTTCAATAAATAATCACATTTTCTTGTTTTGCTTCGGGTGATTACTGGTCGGCACATACACTTTATTTTAATGTGTGTATAGGGTTAATGTACAACAGTTGTTATGGGTTATTTATTGCTAGAGTCAAAGTTTGTAAATAGATTATGGGTCGCTTTACCGAGACGTGGTTAATGTTTGCTTATGTGCACACAATAGTGATGCTTACCAATTATCATTTCTGTCTGTGATTCTTTGTATTTGTAGCCTTTACTTTGTTGGTACAATTATAAAAGCGTAAACTACTAACCAGAACTTACCAGAGAAACTTATAATTACACATCAAATAGCCGACATAAAATGTAAGTTAGCTTCTACTGTTTCAAGCATCAAATTATAGCCAACATCTATTTATTCTTTTATCGTATATTTCATTCAGACACTTCTGTATTTGAAACGTGTGTTATATTTCGTCGTTCTTATTTCAAAGACTGTCTAAATACGTTTAACTGATAAGAGTATACATTCTTAAAAAAACACTTTTTTAAACTAATAAACGCCGATGTTTCTTGAAGATATGGAATACCAGAGTTTTCTTTAACTTCTAAACTATGTATCTTTTCATATAAAAATCAAGAACACACATATAATGTACGTTATCTTCCCCTGTTGTAAGCGTTATCTTCCTAAAATATTCTAAAAAAATCGGTAAGCAAATGCTATTTATTCTTTCGTCGTCTATTCCATTCAGACACTTGTATTTTAAAATTTTGTAGTATTTTATCCGTCGTATTTCACAGACCTTTCCCAAAAAAGTTACAGCGCTAGTGATATTAAACTCTTAGCAAAATAACATATTAAATTAATGAGCACCGTTTTTTTTTAAATATGAAGAATCAAAAGTATTTATTGATGTAAAAACAGAGACCCGAAAACCTGTGGGAGACCAAACTATCTTCAAATATTTTTAGAAGTGCAACGAAAAAACTTATTCTAAGTAGATACTTATTTTGTTGTATTTGTTTAACAGGCGGGGCGCAATATACCTGTTATAGTATCTAGTCGCGGAGGACCCGTAGATCTTGCCAGATAATCAGTTCAGAAAAATGACACCCGATGTAAAACTTGTTTGCTACATCCTGGCTTCAGTAATTTCCTCAGCCTGACACTAGCACAAAGCTGTGTAGAAGGAGGGTGTAATGTGCGTGTCGTACAAGCGTACAATACGACCATATATACGTACAAAGACACTGATTGATGATAGAAAATGGTCCGTAGAAGTACTTTCGGCAGGCCCGCAATTACCGCATCTCTCACTTCGTTTTTCAGTCATGAAATGTTCGTGAGCGATCTTTCTGATAAAAAGTGTAGACATTGCTGTTTTCTGGGTATGCCGCTGTTTTATTGTGAGCAATATATAGAGATGCCTTGTACATCATTTTTTTTTCTTCGTCACCAAATCAGTGAGGAAGATGCAGGAGAACAAACGTTTAATAGGGGCCGATGTTATTCGCATGATTGTACAAAGACCCGAACTCTGAAATAACTGCTAAGTATGCGCTTAATGACAGGATGCTGTATTTTTGTTTTGTTAATGAAATCTACACAATGCAGTAGTTGCTAGTGTGACCTATCGATGGCATATCAATGGTTTACAAACATAATCATTTTACTTATCTTCTCTCAGTCATGCTTTTTGACACCTCTACCAGCATTTTTTATATTACCAAATTACATCATAAAAACATTGCATACAAGCGCTAAGCCAGTACCACCGGGTCTTCTTTTTCAAACTTTCCAGAGGGTGGAATTATTTTAAAGGATATCAAAACTTACTTTGTGTTTTTGTGTGAATCCGTCATTGGTCTGCCAAGTTTTATTGCTCACTTAAACATTACGAGGCTAGTTTTATAATAGTATTACAGCAGAGACGATTTTCTATGTAGTGGAGTTATCACTGATGAAGAACCCTAGTTGCCATGTATGTATTGCTGTGTAGGCCTTTATTTTATATCGTTATAGCTCTCGCAACGAACGAGTTATTCTTTTCGAAAGAATCTCTGAAAACGTTGACAAGATACTGTCCGTCCATTTTTCTACCAGCATTTACATCTGTGGTGACTTAAGGGAAACACATGATACGTGACAGATTTGTAATGACGTTTCCCCGATGCTGACAGACATTACGGAAGTTTTCTTGATTTTTGCTTGACAATTTGCAGTGTTCATTTACTGTTTTTCATAATTGGGGATTTTCCGATCACTTGCTCGCCTCGATAAAGATCAAATCAAAACTCGCTAAGACATCGGATGTCACTTTCCATCGCAGAGTGTACCGTTATTCAAGTGCCGATTGAGATATCTTTAGATCTTTCATCTCGGAAATTCCTTTTCAATTCATTTCATCATGTAAATGAGTTAGTAAAAACACGAAACCATCCTATGGGCAATTAGTTAAAGCAGAATAACAGATCAGATGCTTGGCTCTCGCGAGTTTTCACAGATAACAAAAAGTATTAGACACATCTGCTCATGCATGGGGCATTGTTATCACATCTGTGCTGGTGCACAATCCACTAATATCTCCCTCTTAGACAAGGTCTAAAAGAGAGTCTCTAATCTGATAGGCCCATCACTATCTATTAATCTCCCCCTTTTCCATCGCCTTAATATAACACCCTTGTGCTTGTTTTACATGCACTTCAATAGAAAGTGTTCCGATGAATTTGCAGCTCTAGTGCTTCTTCGATGTAAATACACTCGACTAACCCGATAATCGGGTAATTCTTATCTATTCACTGTGAAGGCACGCAGATGCCGGAGAGAATTATACTCCAATGACTTCTTTTTTCGAGCTGCCGGTCTTTGGAACTGCCTCATCCTCCCTGTTTTCCCGACTGTACTGCCATGCAGAAATTTAAAATTAATGTAACTAAACACTAGTTGCACAACTCCTAATTTGCGATTATAATCTAAACTTCCATCCTAATTATCAGTAGGCCCTTATGTCAACAGTGGCAACTTGCCTTGTTTAGTGTGAACTCAGTTAAAAAGACTGACGTCTATTCCAAACATCATTAACAATGCTGAGGTGATATCAGCGCATTATGAAGTCAAATTATTCGTAAGAAACTTTGCTAGGAATACCACTTTCTGCGATCAAGTCCAACAATTTCAGAATTTCATCTAAACACTGTAATTGTTCTTATTGATATACATGTGTCAGACCGTGACGTTGTCAAACTTATCAGGAACCTCAGTGAAAAGAAAAACAACTATTACTGACTACAATCACGTTATTGTGATTGAAAAAAATATACAATCATTGCGGAAATGAGAAACACTTTCCTTCTATTTGGAAAAACTTGTTAGTATTTCCCGATATTTAATGCTACTGATGATCAGTTCTTTGCATTTCTTTACAGACCGATGTCTATGATGATTTATGAGTTAGCTGATTGAATTTCTAAAAAAATAAGCAATTTTTAACCACTCCACAAAACTATATATAAAACATACGAATTTGTTCACGTAAGGGAAATTGCTGGTGTGCTTACTGTAATATTTCATAAGAACTAGCCTTTAGCACATCACAAACTTCCGATATGGTCTGACACAAATTATTGCTTCCGAAACTTACTAGCTATGGTATATCTCATAATGTCTGATTTTGAATAAATTTAGAACAGTAGATGTTGATGGGCAAATGTCGGGAGAATATGAATCGAGCGAACATAATCAACGCCAATAAATTATATGGCCAACATTGTTCTTGATTTTCATTGAAGATCTGAGAAAAATATCCTGGGATCATTCGTTGACATCTACAGATGCTGCACTTCGAAGAGAACTGGTAATCAACATCTAGCTGATTCTCTCTATGTCTCTTTTCGGACCGAGATCATGTGGCGCACTGGAGGAAATGTGTCAATAAAAACCTTTAAAACCAATATTCTCTCTTTTCACCACTGACGCTCGGGTCCCTGTTTTGCCACAGTTGACATACATGGTTACCTTTCTCAAGAAATCCCGTATTCCGATAATTTAACCATTTTCGAACAGTATTACCAATAAACTGGGTATAATTGTGTATTCCCTCTTCAATCTCCAGATTGAAGAGGGAATACATAATTATACCCAGTCTATTGGTAATAGTGTTGGAAAATGGTTGAAATATTCTATCACCATTAGATACTACCTGACTTCAAACGCAATACTTTAGCTATACCGTATTCAGATACGTTTAAGGATGGAATACTGCTGCTAGATGAACGAAGTTGCAGCACAGATCATTCTTTTTCCGCCTTCACGAGGTACGAAACTGACTTTGAAATCTAGTTGCGTGATCTTACTCTTCCTTACAATCTTTTTGTTGTAAAATATTTACAGCTAGTGTCCCACATCTTACCACAACGCATTAAACCTTTTTCTTTCTTTGTCCATGTGACTAGAATCAGACGGGATTGCAATAGACATAGCTTGTTTTCAATGGCTTCCCGCCTGAGCATACATCATCGCTGGACTGCTTTCCCGTTGATTACACTATGGGCGTCTTCAAATCCAATATGAATTGTTTTGTCATAAACCGCCCCATAAGCAATAAATATTTCCTCTCTTCTGACTGAGGGCAGAATAGGTAATCAACCCTTTGGTCCAAATACCAAGAAAGTGTATTTTAGTCAGAGTTTCAGATCAAACGCCAATTAAAAAAACATCTTTTAAATGTCTATACCCTTCATAATTTTGTTCCCGATGATCTTACAACGCATGGATATTAAAAGCAAAACATGCCACTTTTCTGTCTGGGGCAATTCTGTAAAAAATATAGAAGTTTTGTTAATGTATATTATTTATTTTATTTTTTACTTTAGCTGGACACACACACACAAAAAGGAGAGTTTGAAATACCTACTTGGCGAGTTAAGTATACCTACTAGACACCATCCACGAGTGTGTTCGGCCTCTCTGTACAAGGGTTTGTCGGGACAACCTGACATGATTATACGTAATTCTACAGGTAAACTTTGACCAAATATTAAAAATAACATAGAATTCGAAGTCCAAATAAGTGCCATTCCGTATGGCTACCCATGCTGGCTTATCCAAGTGATGTTGCTCCTAGTAACAAAACTAAGCTGAATACCGAACCAAAGTAGATGGATTCTTTTCGGTAAGCTCAAAATACCTCAAGAAAGAGATACTATAACATTATTAACTTGTCAATTAGGGAGATGGACTTTAATATCACATTTGAATGTATATGTATCTCATATAGGGATAAAGTGTTCGTTACAAGAAGAGGTCCTTTGATTTTTCAGAAATCTAATGTAAGTAGAATGAAACAAAAAGAGAAAAGTACCCTCTATACACCTATAGGGGTTTTGTTATTTATTTATAACACATCTGTATTTCTTTCTGTTTCTATGTGCTTCTATTATTTTCTTCAATTTCAATTTTCAAGTATGAGTGAAATATGTTTAGAATGCTACCGATAATTCACTAAAATGTAAGATATTAATTAAAAACATCGCTCTTAAATGTTGTGATAAATGTCCCACTTGTCATATTACTTTAATCTAAATTAGACAATTTCGGCCATGTTTGGTTTTTAAATAGAAAGAATGAGAGTAGGAGATATTTATTCTAAATAACCTCGTCTCTAGTCAAGCGTTAAACGTGATCCTACTCAACACCATTCATAACATATCTCTCTCGGTTATTACACAAACAATGCCTCAAATGTGAAAGCTTTAGGAAGTGTGGAGTCATTTCAGAGTACCATTACGCCTAGGTATACCTTACATGGAGTGGAAGCACCTGTAAAAGTCCCGTCTATGTTCCAAATTTAATTATTCCCAAAATCAGTACTAAACTGCTTCGGACAACGTTTTGGAAAGGTGTTCGCCTCAAACCAAACTTAAAATTCGGAAATCTATTTTCCAGGATTTTTCCTTCTTTTTCGTCTGCCTGCCCTATTTCTCAGGGCGATCCACTACGTAAGCTATCCCAACCGTCTTTGCTATGGCACACATTTGCATGCAGTTGTTAGGCCCGAATTTAAGAGCTTTTGGGAGTATAGAGTAACACATTGGTTATTATTATTTTCAGATCCACTCTTACGCGGAGTAGTAGTCACCTGCCAGGGCAACATCTATCGGGTAAATAGAATCGATCATTTACTAATATTTTTTTGTCAAATAAAATTCTACAAATTAACCCACAAACCAATATTATTCAAGACGTATGTACAGTTTCTGCCTTAAATGAAGCAAAGATGGTTGCATGCTGTGAAATCGATCAAACATTCAAGCTCATCAGAAAATGATACTACCTGAACGATGTCCTTCTTATGTTAGAATTGCGATAACTGTGAGTTTTCAAAATTACATGTAACCCAATTTAAAGTCGGGATATTATTTCCCATTGAATAAATCAAACTACAAAACCTAACATTAATAAAAACAACACAAATAAGTAAAATAAAATCTCAAATATTAAAACACATTTTTAGTTTGATTGTGGGTAAGTACATTTTCTTTTTTACCCCAAGCTGATTAAAAAATCAAAAAGCGTTATCTCAGACGTCTGATTACAGGCTATCCATCATCTCAAAGAGCCGAGTAGTCAGACATTTGTTAAAAGAACATTCTGCAACACTCAATCATTGAAAAAAATATAAAACAAAACTTCAGCATAAAATCGAACAGTTGTCCCCAAAATATAAAAAAAACTTCTGGAAGACAGAGAATCGCGGCTCAGTAGATCGATATTATATTCATTGAACTACTAATACGTTTGGTACATTTGTCTTTTTCTCCCGTCTTCCGTTAAAAAACAATAATGTTCTGTTTTTCATCAATTTATCTTAGTATAAAACATATATCAATTTAGAAACCAAACGAATTAATCAATATTCAAATTAACATAAAAACAATTAGTAAAATGTTTGTTATGAGAATTATATTATATAATTATTAAATTACATCGATATTGTTAACTTTATTATTTAAATTATTTTAAGTATAAAAACCATTTACATTTAACACAATTTGAAATAAATGTATTTTTATAAAAGGATAAAATAGTATTATCATATAATTAAATTACTATAGGTATTGTTCACTTTCCGTATAGAAGTTAATTATCTAAAATAAATTTCATTAATAAAAAGTTTAAGCTATACAAAATATAAAATTATTACACTAAGTATCAATATTGTCGCAATTTTCATATTTGAAGTATTTTAGGTCAAATAATAATAAACGTATTTAAGCAAAGACGATCCATTATACAAGTTTACCAAGCATGCACGACTCCTGTCTGACTGGGGGCGATTTTTCGGGCGTTATTCAGTAATTCTGACACGGCTGGATATCGGATACAATTGAATTGAATATTTTTAACATATTCTTTAAAACGTTTTATCATCGGAATTCTGCTATTTAACAATATTGAAATAAGTATACATGTTAATTTGCAATATTTATCTCTAGTGTTTGTGTGAATTTTGCATGAACTTTTAAGAAATTTGTCACAAAAAATGTAACAACAAATATATTTATTAGAAAGACACAAAATTGTCTGTAATAAAAAATATCTTTTTTAGAAAATTCGTTTTGTAAATAAGTGTACTTTGTAATAAGTTATATTTGTTCAATTCTAGAAATATGAACCGTCCGATGTTGTTTGATATTTTCCTAAATATTGATTAAAATTGATCGTTGATTTAAACGACACTTTTTGTTCGAGCATAACATTCGAATATATTTGAGAATACGACAAAAAATTCAAATTTGTGTATTTAAACTGTAGTCAACAGAACAACGCAGGGTTAAAAAACAAAAACAAATGTGAAAGAATGAAAGGTTACCAAAGGAAATATAAGTTACTCTTCTACATACTTGTAAAAGTGTTTAAACTTATTTTAAAGCGCGTTTTTTGTTAAACACACACATAGTGTTTACTCTGTTTAGTTAGTTCAAAAAAAAATAGCACACATAAGCCCTCCACGAGCAACAATGATAATCGCTAAAAAATCGAAAAGTAAACAGAATACTGGCAGAATCAGACCCAATAAGTGTCACCAACTGTGCAAAAATGTAATGTTCTATCCTTATTTTGCTTAATCTTCGATGTTAAAGCGAGTATTACCGATTTGCGTGGAGGGATCATTTACAACACCTTTTTTTCATTCTAACTGAAGAGTCGACACTGGGTTTTTAACAAAAAAACGCTTTCAAAATAGTTAAAACACAAATAGTAATTTATCTTGCTTTTGTTAACATTTATTTATTGCACATTTGTTTCTTTACCCCTATTTTGTTATAGACTTCGGGTAAAAATACACGAAAATTGCAGCATTTTCGTTATTAAGAAATATCAACTTCTTCATGTTGTTTACTTTTAAATCCGTTAAATTCCGTTACAACTGTATTTTGTTGTACAAAGAATGTGCATTATCCAACATTTGTTTTTGTGTGTGATAAAATATTAAAACATACAAAATACTTTAGCTCTAAGAAATAAATAACACTTTAAAAAGTAAATTAGAAATATGTCAGTAAGTGTTAAAAAATATTAAGAAACGAGCAAAAAAACGGAATGTTATTCTTTAAACTGCAAACATTATAATAAAAAAAGGCAATTTATTATCACAAAATAAATCTAGTAAATTTTAGCTAATATTTGGACGAATACAAAGCGAAATGGATAATACAACTGAACATTCTCGATAGTACAATTGAAGCTTAAAAAGTATTTAAACTTGTTAATATAATTGCATTTTACTTGAGTGATTGATCCCCTTCAGATGAAATAATTATTATGAGTAAGTTTAAATTATTTTAGCACTGTTCATGAAATCAAATTTTCAAAAAGATTCAATTCAATTGTATGCGATATTCAGCTGTGTCAGAAATTGACTGAATAACGCCCCAAAAACTCGCCCCCAGTAAGACAAGAGTCGCGCATGCTTGGTAGGCTTGTATTATGGATCACCTTGTTTTAAGCAAATATAATTTACTAAATGAATAAATTATAAGAATAACAAAATGCATTTGTTGCGGAATGTCTTAGACTTTTTCTCTTAAGACATTATTGACGGAATTGGAATGTCTTAGATACGGATTGATGATTCAAACTTTTACTTTTAAGACATTATTGACGGAATTGGAAAAATAACCTCATGGATTAAATAAAGAGCAAAGTTAGAAATTCCATAATAGAAGGCGTGCAAGCTAGATACAATGGGCTTAAATATAGTCGGATATTACACCGGCCGAAACGTTGTGTCTACACCAAGCAAGTTGGAAATAAGCATCCGAATAAATCAGAGAATATGAAAATCGAAGAATTACAACTAATATTAACATTTTGATCTACAATCACATGAAACTGTAGGAAACTCTTAGAAACCAAATTATATAGAAGAAAAGATATAATAAAGCTATGATAAAAGAATAAATATCAGGACAGTATTGCTAGTCATATATTCATGACAAAAGACGAAATTACCATGCACTATGCACTGCACATGAGAGATGATAGTGACAGACTATACACCGAGACGTAGAAAGAGGACTATTATATAAAAACACACTTCACAAATGATACGATAAACGAACTAGAAAATTACAGAAAATAAAAATAGGTTATTACCACTGCAGTAAAACTGGAAACATACAGGTGATGAAACCAAAAGCTAATTTGAAGATATGCCACCACATGGTCAATTTATAAAACTGAGCAAAGCAATGTATAAAATATTTCAGAATGCCAAGATAAAAGCACTTCAACAGAGAAATTAAATCTTTACCGACTCCTACACAAAGCAACGCGATCAAAACTATATAACAAATATAGACAGAGCAGAGGAAAAAATAAATCTAGACTGTGTGGACAAAAAGATGAAACGGTGAATAACAGAATAAGTGAATGTTGCAAACTAGCCCCGAAAACATTACAATTGTGTTGGTAGGCCGTCCAGTGGGGAGTAAAATGTATGACCGGATTCATTGCTACTAAGACAAAGCTGATTTTCTTTTAAAACTATAAGAATATTTCCAACCAGCAATTGTTACAACCGATATTACTATTCATCAAAGTAATACAGTTAAACTCTGAGGTTTGACATTCTCTGAAACATGACTTGGCAATAAATGTTGCATCTATCACAGTAGCTTCTCACGTTGCAATATGCATTTTTTGGAGTGAACAAAGGTAAAGTATATACTATGAAAACGTGTGAAATTTCTCATGGGACAGATAACAACTGAAGCTGAAATATAGAAAGAATATAAAACGAATCAAATTGAACTAAAACTAATAGGAAGTCAATAATTTGACCGCAACACCAAAAGAAAGTGGGAAAACAAACCGCGGTCGGTTCCACACAAAATGCTCGGGAAAGGTCAAGACATGAAATAACAGAGGGAAACGTAGAGCTCCATCCTCGGGAAGGGTCAAGACAGATGAAAAAAGAGAAGGAAACGTAGAGCTCTATCTGTACATGCACTATAAAAACGTGGATAACACTGGAACAATTAGGGGGTTGATTGCCACTCAAATCAGAGAATGATAACGATCGTTATCAGCGTGAAACTACTAGCAAAGGGCTGATGCGATGATGCAGAGTAATTTCGAATTGTTATCGTAAGAAGGGAAATGAAATCTGTGAGACTTTTTGTAACTAAAACACAAGGGAAGGGCACCTGTTGTTTGAAGCGAATGGTTACTTTTAATGCGTCGGATGAGAACACTAAGTGAGTAAGTGATCAGTTAAACACACATGCCACTCTGATAGTTACATCTTTTCATACCAGAATTAGTTTAATCTTAATTAGTTACTTTTGAATCCCTAATGTATAATTCGTAGTAATATAGATAATAGCAATATCATTAATATTAGTAGTAGTAATAATCGTAGTAGCAGTAGTCATAGTAGAACAAAGAGAATGATAATTTTAAACTTCTATAACACATCTGGTATGCCAAGCCGGCTTGCTGCCAAATATACTGCAATTATGCCAACTAGTTGTCGAGATAATTAGTATATATTATTCTAAAATTAGCAGCAGTAGTAATAGTGCTGTCAGTAATAATGTGAATATGTTACTTCGTCCCGTCTGAGACACATATCGTCTCAAAACTGATTATATCATGCGAAATTGAAAACCAGTCAAGCATTTATTAAAAGAAATCCCGCAACACTCAATCATTCACAGGAAAATGACAGCCCTTTTAACATGAATTCCGATGGCTTGTCTAAAAGTTGTAACTTCTGAAAGTAAAAAATTGGCATTTCATTGATTTGAGATTTCTCAAAACCAAAGATTGGGTGTTTATGTTTTCCTTTAATTTCTTCTTTTCTTTCTATAAAAATCGATAATGTTAACTTTTCTACATAAAATTACATAGAAATACTATTTGCATACGACAAGGAGGTTATGTTTTCTGTCGTTTGTTAGTTTGTTTGTAACTATATTTGTTTGTGTACAGCCAAGAGCCCACATCGCTTGCCCAGTCGTCACCTAACTAGATCAATATATCTGTTATGTTCTGACTTTGAACTGATTTAATTCTCGGATATCTAGGTCAAATATCAAGATTAATATTACGCTTTTGTCGATAATTTCGGTGTTGTCCCTCGTGCAGACCCTATACTGGACTAATATTGTAGCCGATGAGGTCTCGCATCTGATAATTTTTAGCCTTGAAATGTTCGGTATTTCGATTTTTCTAAATCATATGTATAGCTCTGATATTCAGTAACCATCATGCACACATATTAGTCTGATCAGATAAATAGTAAGTCATCACTCTTTCTTCGGGAAAACTGGAGCAGTTAGACCCCAATAAGACTTTGACCTATCTTTATATTGTCAAGCAAAGGTATGCAGTCTCACTACTGGTAATTATAATTTTGTTGAATATAGAAAATACACACATTCTTGAAAGGATTTTCATTTAAGTCTGCAAGTCGAGATTTGTCTTTTGAGTGGGTGTTTTTTTATCTGAGGGAGCTTGGTTTCCTTTATCCATCGGAGACGTAGTATACTCGACATTTTAGATGAGACATCGTTTCATTGGCGTTTGACGTTTATACATTGGCTGAGTTTCGATGATCGGTACACTTCAAAGTCGACTGGTATAGAATTGCATCATGACGTCAGAGTAGAATGGTTTCGTCGGGGCAGAAACAGTGTGTGGCTTTTAGGTGATCTACTTCTCTTGAGTCCACATCTCTTATCAATTCAGTACCATCGACATAAATGGTAAACAATAGGTTGCATGTTTAGTATAGCATGCATGCGAACAGCAGACTTACTGCAAGTGAGTGATATTTAATAAGGAGAAAAGATGCCTCACAAAGAATAAGAACAATCTCCTGATTGCGAGTGCGGTCACCCAAGAAATGTTTTCTGTTTGAAATAAAATAAGTTCTTCATTAAAAGGGGTTTATACTGAGAGCATCCTACTTGAGAAAAGTAATACCCTATATTGTAGATAAGATTATTGAATAGACCCTAGCGGATCGTTATCTTAAGTGCATAACGCGAGTAGTCAGTCTTTAGGTGGCCGAATGGGGATCACTGAGAGATAGCGGTCAAAAGTACATATATTGTAGTCTGTGTGCAGGAGACCGGGTATGAGACAATCATTTAGTATTAGACATCTATGAATCAATTGGATCTGTGTTCGTCTACAAGCTCTTCGCTAAAGTATTAGGTTCTCTAGACTTATGTTTTGATTTATTCGGTCAAAAGTCTTTCAGCTGCATGTCTGTTGTTTGGTTGTTTGGTTGTTTGGTTGTTTTGTTTTACGGCATATCAACCCTTTTCAGGTTATTTAATGCCGAATGCAGTCATTTTGGTGAAAGTTTTTATGCTTCAAGTTGTTTATATCTTCAAATATTTATTCATGGTGCCTAGTTTGGTTGTCCCGCTTTACAGTACATAAACCTCTTTCAGGCCACTCAATGCCGAATGCAGTCATCCTGGTGAAAGTTTTTATGCTTCAAGTTCCTCACACGTTAAAATATTTATTGATGGTGTTTGGTTTGGTTGTTAAAGTATATTTGTTTTCTTCTCTTTTTTGTTTCTTTCCCCTTTTAATATCTGTTTCAATTTAACCCATAGTTGGGACCCTAACAGGTACTACCACTCCGGGTCAGGGTGGACCTGGGAGCAATGGTAATTAAGAGGAAGCTCCACATCCCCCAAAGTCCGTAAGCCGGATCTCACCATCGGATGTAGTTTAAGGTGATATCCAGGACCGGGAGTAGGGTAGGAAAAATAAAATAAAAAAGGGGAGGGAGAAAGGGAGAGGGGCTGTTATTTTTGTTTTTGGTTTTGTAGAACATAATTAAGTTTTACAAAAAAAAAGAAAACAAAAAACGTCAATGTAGGTGAATTTCGTCTCAGGGAGCTACAGGGCAGCTTGATCTGGTATCACCAGTCTGTTGTTTGAAAACGAGTACAATTGTAACCTCTAATAAATAACATAAACTCTGTTAATTGTTTATAAACTGTAGTTGTGGTTTTGTTTGGAAGGATAATTATTTTATTGCCGCACTGACTGAATTGAACAACAACTTTGGACCGGCGAGCGGGACGATCACGGTCTGTTCAGTGGGCACACCCATGAATGTTCATATAATCACCTTGACACACTGATTTATAGTTTGAAGTGATCCTGATGTCGAGTTCGAGACTCAAGTTCTAGCTATAATGAACAGATGAAACAGATGAATATTTATATGTATATATAGTGTACATGCTGAATTTAATTATTCAGTCAAGAACATGCACATAACTATAAAAGGTTAAATATTAAAAGTAAATATTTAACAACAGCTGGACCCAGGGCCCGGCGTTACCCGGGAAAATAGAAGAACGACTCAAAATTTGTCAACGTGCGTGAGAAGGAAAATAGGTCACATAGGACAGTATTTACCCACAAACAGGATTATTTTGAGTCGATGAAAAAACAAATTGAAACAGTGTAGAAGACTATCTCTCGCACTGACCGATTATGGCAAAGGTTACTTGTTTTACGCCGGGCCGTTAGCTATTCTCTCGTCCGTCATTGAAAGCAAATCCTTGTAGAATCCGTGAATGTTTATTTATGTTTGTGGATTCTAGACACAGTAAGAACTTACGTCGTGTCTTAGTCTGCCCTCGTGTGTAGTCAAATGTGACTGAAAGAAGGTTATATATAACAGATGTACATTTTAGTTTACCCACGTGAGATAAATATATATCAATTCTGCGGGTGTCTTTCTGTCCATTCCTCGGTACCGGTATTTCTCAGAATGATTCTTTTTGATTAAACTCCCGCTCTATTTATATTAATGAACACTTTAAAAATTAAACATGCATACAGAACACAATAAAATCAATTCCCCCGTTATATCTGTATATACATTCCCTTTTTTGTGAAGAAAGAAAACAGAAAAAAGAAAAATTAGTATGCCTCCTGAACACTACTGAAACGCACAAATACAATTAAGGATGCCTGCAGAGCACAACTAAACGATGTGAAGTAGAATAGAAACGATGATATTCACAATAGTTAAGAAGTGAGGTGCGCAGGAATGATTCAGCAAAATTACTCATTCTTTGATGCATGTTTAGGTCACTTAAAAAAATGTGTGAGTAGACTGGGATCGAACCATACACTTTTCGATAATAGACGTTCGTCGATGTCCTCAGGATCATGGAAGCGTCTATAACATTTCTGTAAAAGAGGTTGACTAAAACAAAGTGGCATGAGTGTTATGCGCACACGCACTACGTACGCATGGAAAGATTTTACGATCCGATAAAATTGACCGAATTAAGTGTCCACCCGTCACACGTTTTGGAACATTTCTCTACGAATAAATCGATGTATTTCTTTCCAATTCTTGGATATTATGTGTTGGAAAGGTTGCCGGTTCCAGAAAATAGCAACTTTAAGGTACTCTCGTGTACTTTGAGAGCCTTATTCAGACATACGCACATACACACAGTCAATATACTGTAAATACATGTACGTATATTGAAGTAATTTTAAAGTCGATTCGCTGAAGAAATTGCATCCATCATGTTGAATAATGGAACATTGTAAGGAACTATGTTCGTTAAATATATTCTCTAAAATCCGTAATGGGTATACATGTATACGTAATAGGTAAAAATAACAGACTAAAATATTCTCGAAAATCAGCGGAATTCGAAAGAGCGTCTATTAAATGTGTACGTAATGTATCATATTATGCAGTAAATTAATTGCAGACGAATAGTTAATAAGGGTTACGTTTCTAAAATATATACGTTTTTTTATTGGTCCCGGTGTTTATGGGGGGAATGTCAGTAGTAAAGTTATGGTGCGAAAACTATTTGCTACCAACTCTCTGGAGTCTGATTTTGAGAAAGTATAAGATGGTGGGCCAAAACTAATATTTAGTGTAAGCTGGAGAAAAGGATTACACACTTATTAAAACACGCTTGAGTGAATACGCGTAATATAGTGGCGAGTTTAATAGCCTACGATTCATGTGGTCATTTTCCATATTCTTAACAAAGGTGCAGGGAAAATCGTCTTAACTTTAAATAGAAGATGCTAATAAAATCCGCGAACGGTATATGTGAGTGAGAATTTTCTCCTACCTGGAATTCCAGCTGGATGGTTTTAGCAGATTATAATTTGGATTTGAATGTGTAAAAATGAAATACAGATTTTCATACATAGTCAGTCAATCAGAAAACGGAGAAGCTAAATAGAATTCGACAAGCGAGGTCGTCCTGTGCGTTTCTCTCATAGTTATAGATTTCCTGAAGATCTTATTCCAAAGAATGCGCTATTTTAACTCATAAATACATGTATATCTTTATATTCATGTATCTGGCATCCATGATAAAATATTTATTGTTAGAAAATTTAAAAATGTATTTTCAAAATAATACCTCTCCAACAACGTAATATGCTTAACTTACGTGTTTTAATTGTCTGCATAAAAAGCTATTATAGATGTAGTCAATAATAGACTTCTGATATATCTGATAAGTGTTCGTACTCGACAACGAGTCTACTTTCTAATAAATGAAGACAACTGTATGTATGATTCGAATGTATTAAACTGAAACATTATACGACACTATCAATTAATTCTGCAATGCTGTTAGGCCATTTCGAGGAAAAACGAAATAGGATAACGAGTAAATAATTTTGTTGTTATTTGCGAATAGAATTACAGACGGGATACAATTATAAATGCGATATATTTCAAGGTAAATCGGGTGCAAGTAATTAGAAAAATGAAAGCAGAAACGAATTGCACTTCGTCTAATGTTTCGCTTCGACCTTGCCAAGATACAGGCTTATTCGAAAAGATTTTACCGATTTGATTAAGATATATTTTAAGAATGAAAATCAATAAAAAATATCCGCCAAGTCACAACTAATACTTTTTTTTACTACTGCGTCACCCGATTATCAAGGTCAAAAGCCATTCACGGAAAACCGTGAATGACATTGAATAATCGTCAGCCGAAATATAGACACTATGGGAGTACTAACATTACCAGTAGAATGAACTATATGTGGTTAAGTATGGAACGGTTTATGATAAGTATTTGTTGTCATTAAATTTAACAAAAACTATGTTGCAATCTGTCGGGAAGCAGTTCAGCGGTGATGTGTATCAAAGGATGCGCTCGTAAAAGGTTATGTACACATGGATATTTGGACTGACGTTATGCACATGGATAATAAATGACATTTTTTACCGTTGTAGTAAGAAACAAGTTCTTTGAATGTCTTACAATTAAGAACGAGATATTGGAGCTCATTCGTATCCATTCCATAGAAATGACGATAGAGTAGAGAGAGACTAGCATCGGATCATTTCCACCATATATCGATGTTTATTCTTACTCTTTCAAGGCAGGAGGAAGTAACCTGAGCGACTCATTCCCAGGGTCGAAAAAATTCGTGAAACCTGTGAAACTTATAGAACATTTATTATTTTTTTATATTTTAATCTAAAATAGACTATCAGAACAATTGAAAACATAAAAAGGTAGAATTAAACAGATGCATATTAGGAAGAACATATTAACATCATTTCACAAAAACAGTGTTTATTTGCAGCATACAATTGTTTCGGGTAACTACCAAGATATTTATAAAATGTTCCTGTATCATATGCATTTATTTCCTAGGGGGGAATCTTCAGTGCTCGTAGATAAAAAAGAAAATCAAAGAAGTACAAAGAAAAACATGAAAAAAGGATAAAATAATTTTTCAAGGAAGTAAAGCCTCCACTACAGTCCGTACGAGTCCATTTACTTATACTAATTGGACTGTTAACTCCTTGAAGTCGAAGTCGTAGCATCCACACGTCATATGCTTTTTACTATTCCCTTATTTAATCGTTCGTCATCGACTAAGATATTCATTCCAACTCACAGGAAATATAATTAAATGTTTTAACTAACCGTTTTTTGGTTCCTACCTATTTATTTCTTACCATTCAGGTTTTCTCTATAAGTTTTGACTTATTTACTATGCCTACGTACATCATAGATTTGTATGTTCATAGTAAACTTCCGTTTCTCTGCAGAAAAGAAAGTATAGAAACTTATCTGTTCGAACCGTTCAATAATAAAGTAGATCGGTTATCCTTGTCTTAATTATAATACAAATCATGTTGTTTTGGGTTCAGGTTCCATGTAGCAGAAGCACACGCTTCCTGTATTTGTTAAATCTCTTTTTTCACATCATTGACCCACCGCTGTGGAACGCTCGTCAGTGAGTCTGCTCAGTTTTGGTCAGGTTTTACTAGCGCTTTATCAACTCTTTCACAAGTTAGATTATCCTGCCCAGTTTCCGCCTTATGAGCATCTCACTTATGCCCTTTGTACTCAACCGAGCCTTACCCGTGTGAGCAATTCTCACTCAGTGGTACACGCACATAGCGTCAGTTTTTATGTGTAACCCATTCGCCTTCAATTTAAATGCGAGGTTTAGTCCGTTTATTACTGCATCCAACCCTGGAATGTTTATATGTTGGGTATCCTGAGTTGATCAACATCAGCATTCATCCTTATTATAGCTCTAACGGTGTCAACAGCCACGCTTACAGATAACGAGCTTGAATCCACCACACATCCAGTTCTTTTGTGCCCGTGCACAACATTCCTCGGTCGAGATCATACTAATGTACCCAGGCATGTGTATATGCACTCATACACTACAGAGGAGCATCTCTAACCTTGTTATCCCAGTCATGTGTGCCAGTTGTAGCGCGACGTTTCATAAGGCTTGTTGCAACTCGAAGATATTCACACACGTGAAAATGCCCCTTCATTTTGCCACACATAGAGAATATACATCTTTTTATGCAATTGTTATAGGGGCATCCACAGTAGCGCTTCCTCATCGCCATCATAGCCGACCATGCCCTGCCTAAACTTCAAATCCAGCAGTCGTGCACCATTTTGAAGTGTTTCTGGGTTCTTACTAGTGAGTCCGTACAAGTCCAGATGCTTCCTTACGGATTTTGAGACGTCCCGTATTCATTAATATATGGCATCAATATACGCCGACGCTGTTCTCCTTATCTTCGCATCCTGGGCTAACAGAGTTTCGAGCACAGCCAGCATTACGGAAGCGTCAAATTTGTGCAAACCCGTAACCTGATTAGACAATATATTTGTCTTTTTAAATATCAATGTCGTGTTCAGACAGACGAATCCATACATATGAATCTGTAGGTTTGCCTTCCTGAGGTCCAGGATGGATACATTCATTACTTGCTGTCTCCATTCTCGCATTTTATTTGTGCAGACATCTGCATAGCCAGTGAATGCATCGACAGAGGTGTTTAATTCACAATAGTCCATCAAAAGAAGAATTTTATTTTTATACCCTGCAGCACGGTCATCAGTGGTGTATTTCCCTTGGGTTGTCGTTAATATGAAGCGCTGAACAGATTGGTTGAACCTCGCCAAACTCTACATTTCCAAACTGTGTGATGCGAACGCCACCGACTGCCTTAATGGCGCCGATGCTTAGTAACATATCTAAATGAAGTGTTTATTCTTGCATAATGAGCACGTTGATTGTAGCAACGTTACCAGTTTCTGTATGAAGCTTAATAGTGCCATTTCCGCAGTAGGCTTGTGTGATGCCGGTCATTGTGGTTATAAACCTCTCCAGCTTTGACCAAGATTAAGATAGCTTTGCGCTTAAGATATAACGTGACACCCAGTGTCGAGGAGAGCCAAGCATGGCGCATAATAAACAGATATGATAATGATAGGTAGCGCCGAGTTCACATTCTGACTGGGCAATAGATTGACACTGATGACTCGTCCCCAACATCGTTTCCTGAACAATCTCTTAGATGATCAGTCTTGTTGCACCGATAACATCGGTGACGGGTGGTCTCCCTCCTTTGCATGTAGTCTCCGCGAAATGATTATGGTCGTTGCATTTGTAACATGTATAATCAGATCGATCCATGCCTACAGGTTTTTTAGTGATTGGAGCAGGCTGTGTCGGAGTATTTTCTTTAATCAATGCTCGAGCTCGAGCCAACATTTATTCTAAAGTCATATCATCCACCCTGGAGGAGGATCGCAACAACCTTTTCACAGGTTGCGGAAGCCCCTGTACAAACACCCACACCAGCACATGATATGGTATTCTTCTAAATAGCACTGACAGCTTCCGAAAATCTTCCAAATGCACGTCTACGGTCTCAGCCAGACGCAGCACACGTGCCTAGAACTTCTTATACGCTGTAAATATGTCAAAGGAAAATACAGTGAATAGAGTCTCTCTTAATTAGTGCTGCATCGTATTTATCTTCTCCTATTAGTTGCTGCTAAACTGTGAATGCTCTCCCAGTTAGCTGAAGTAGGATGACACTTTCATGCCGCTTTACCCTAGATAAGGCACCCACTAATTCCACATTCTTAATCAATTTAACGGCTGCTCAAGTTCCATCAAACTCATGAATTAACTTGAGGTCAACACGCGTGACCATTTTATGCCGAAATAGCTTGTTACCTAGGCGTGTGATAACATAATTTAAAAAATGGTTTAACGACAATCCAACTCCCCACCGATTTTCAGTATCACAACTTTCTCTCTGCTCTTCTCTCTGCACAATTAAAATCGCTGGCTGCTTCCCAGCTGTCTTAATCATTTATATCAGCTGATCTCCACATATGTAAATGAGACTCAACTATCAAATATTGTACTTATAAAAAGAAGCTCTTTTTACACTGCATACACAACATCTCATTTGATTTCCTGGTTGTGAGTGTTCCTCTTTATTGTCATATGCTCCTTGATGTTAGTGGGTAGAAACCTAATCTTAAAGTTTTGTTGTTAGAGTGTGTGTAGGGTGTTGGTGTCTTTATTGTCAAACACACACACACACACACACACACACACACATATATATATATATATATATATATAGTGTGTGTATTTTAGTGTTTTGTGTATCGATGTAAGCTAAAACTAATATAAAGTGTTCATTAAAAGAATTAATATATAGATATCGCGTTTTCATCCAGAACACATAGGAGCTGAAATTTCAAACAACAGTTGTATTAGACATTATGAGATTCAGACATTTAGTATCCAATAGTTGTACTCTAGCAGATTAAACACCTTTATGGATCCGTACATGCAGTCATGTTAACTGAATGTTAACATAGTTTTTTTATATTGTATTTATGTGTAGTTTTGACCTATTTCACTTTTTTATGCGAGTCGTTGATCGACCATAAAAACCACACCGAATGTTTGTCCTTGCATTTTGTTGTAGTTATATGTTCACCAGACGTAACTTATTTTTCAATATAAGTCATGTATGAAACAACGGAAAGAAAGATACAACCAATCATAAAACGCCTCAAAAATACGCCTTCATGAATTCACTACTTCAGAAAGTGTTTTTTGAAATTCTGTTATTGGTGAAGAAAAGAAAGGTCCTTTGTATAAAATGGTAAAGGGTTCGTTTTGTAGTACATATCTGATGATTTTGGGTCGTACGGTTGCGTTCACACGTACACGGAAAATCAGGGTAATGGGGTCAGCGTGTGCACTCAGAATTCACCTCAACCCGCTGTAGGTAAAAACAGACATGACGTCACAATGCCCGAAAAGAGAGGAAATAAGAGAAGTTAGCAGTTCATTGGCAAGTGTTGAGCGGACAACACGCGTAACGAAATGACTTAAGAATAACTCATAAATTAACGAGCTAAGACTCCAGATCTACGTACCTAAATAATGTCCCATCCAACGCTTGTAGAAAAGAAAACGTCGTAAACAGCTAAATAAATGGTTCTTATCCAACATACAGAATATTCTTTTTCTCATCGGTTGTTTGCGAGACTTTAATTATAAATGAGAACGTCTCCCATTTAGATGGTGGTTGGCTTGTATACGATAACAAACATGTATCGTGTTTGTCTGTGACTTATGATACATCACTCGCCCTCCCTCCGAAAAAGAGTGTATGCGTCATTTGCAGTTGTGGTTATAAGACGAGTTCTTGTCATGAATGGCTTACAATTATGTCTTATTATTATCAAATTGTCGTAAGAAGTGTATTCAAGTAAACACACGTATAAATAATCTCGTCCAGCTTCTCGATTTCGGCCTGAAATATTTTTAGGCGATCTTAACAATCAAATACGCTCATCTGGCGTGATTTAATAAGCGTAAAAGTGTATTTCCCCCGAAGCAAACGATCGAAATACAAAAACAAAACGGATATCTTTTGATGCATCCATTTACTCTGCGCGTTTATCAATGTCATTTTAAACTTCAGCGTGACAAAACATTAACGCAAGATTGAATGAATAACATTCATAGATAATAAGTCAAGACTTACAGTATCATGTCTTGCCTATGTTGGAACTATTATTTTCTTTTTCAAACGTTTTCCTTTTTTTCTTTTCTTTCTCTTCATTTCTTTAAAAGGAATTGATCCGAGAGTGTGTCCATTTCCGATTTTCCGTGGGCGTACTGACCAGTGACAAATACGCACCCGAAAGCATAAACACAGTCGCTGTAAAGTGTTCCTCCATTGGAGATGCGGAAGCGGCTACTTCGTTTCCGGTCTTCGATTAAATAACAATGCGATTATTTTACGCACCAACAACCCCACTCACTAAAATATATCAAGTAGGAACAAAAGATTCTGAGCAAAAAATTGTTTTACAAGTAGATGAAGAATTGCCTATATAGATTAATGAGTGTGGGTATCTTACATATGTTATTTGAAGAGATCGTTTGACTTGGTTGAAGTGTATATTATATGGGAATTTGAAAAGAATATTAAGCTTTAAAAATACATTTCTCATATAGATACAATTATTTACAAACCAGTAGAAAAATAATTTCTATTCAATAAATAACACATACATAATTTACATATTATGTATTTAATTGAATAATAATAATAATAATAATAATAATAATAATAATAATAATAATAATAATAATAATAAATGACGCTAATACAAAAAAGATTCCGAAAAGGGAACGACCCCCAAGCAACTACAGACCAATAATCTGTTTACCAGCAATGTGAAAAATCCTAACGGTATAACTGAGAGAACACATCTACCTATCCCTAAACAAACGAAGACTACTCCCTGAAGAACAAAAAGGATGCCGTAAAAGGGACAAAAGGAACACATGACCTGCTATACGTCGATCAAAAGATATCGAAGGATGGCAAAAACAGGAAAAAGAACATATCCATGGCATGTATTACCTACAACAAAGCTTACGACAGAATCCCACAACCATGGATAATTAAATATTTGAAAATATACAAAATACCCGACAGGATAATCAATCTTATTAAGAACATGGAGATTGGAACTTACAGTCGGAGGACAACACCTGACTGAGATAAAGATGCATAAATGCATTTTCCCAGGAAACTCCCTATCCCCACTAATGTTTATAATAGCTATGAGGCCACTCAACTACATACTAAGAAAATGTGATCCCGGATACAAGTTTACAGACACACAACTAAGAGTAAACCACCATCAGGTACATGTACGCCCTGAAACTATTTGCAAAAAGCAAACAGAAACTGAAAAAGCTGATAATTACGACCAGAATCTTCAGTCAGGACATCCAAATGTAAATCGGAATGGAAAACGTGTGGACTACTAAAAAATAAAAAAAGGAATACTTGAGACCGCAGAGGGCATCGAACTCCACAATAAAGAGGAAATGAGGGCGCTAGGCAAACAGAATAGCATCAAATATATTGGAGTTCTGGAAACAGACACCATCACATCTACAGAAGTGAAAGAGAAGATTGGAAAAGAATATTTACCAAGAACAAGAAAACTCCTAGAAACAAAATTATATAGCAGTAATCTAGTAAAAGGATAAACACCTTTGCAGTAGCACTAATAAGATACGCTGAACCATTCATAGGCTGGACCAAAGAAGAACTCAGCCACCTTGACCAGAGGACTAGAAAATGAATGACAATGCACAAAACACTACATCCAATTAACGATACGGACATACTTCACAAAGAAACGAAGGAGGAAGAGGATTGGTAAGTATAGAAGATTGTGTGGAAGACTAAAAAAAACGAGTGGAGAAATACAAATCTCTGAACACGGAAATCTTTATCACCGCGGCAAGAGACACCGTTCCAACGAGCAATGCGGGAAGCACGGACACCATAAGCAAAACGACAAGAAGAGAAAAGTAGGAAGAAAAACAACTACATAAACGCTTCAGAAGACTGCCAATAGAAGAAACCAACAAAAATAGCTGAGCATGGCTTAGAAAAAGACACTTGAACAGAGAAACATAATCTTTACTGATGACTGCACAGAACAATGCAATTAGAACAAACTACATTAAAGCTAAATAAGATAATACCCTAGAAAACAGTAAATACAGACTGTGTGGACAAAGAGACGAATCAGTACATCATATGATAAGTGAATGTAGCAAATTAGCCCAAAACAATACAAGAACAAACAGGACTGTGTGAGGAAAGCAATACATCTGGAACTGTGCAACCAATTGAATTTTGAATACGCAGACAAGTGGTACAAACATAAACCATAAACAGTACTTGAAAACGAAAAAAAAAGCATCTGGGATATGGATATACAAACAAACTCATACAAGCAAGGATACCGGATGTTGTTATAATCAACAAGAAGGAAACATCTTGCAAAATCATAGACTTCGCCCTTCCAGCATACCACAGAGTAAATATCAAACAAACGGCAAAACAAAGCAAATACACGGAACTAGCTAGAGAACTGAAAGGAATATGGAGCATGAAGAATATCGGTATAATACTAATAATCGTAAAAGCACTAAGAACAATCCCCAAAAACCTGAAAATATACCGGGAGAAATTGGAATCAAAAGGATCATTGAAACTATACAAAGGACGGCAATGATCAAAACTGCTGCAATCTTTAAAAAATCATCGAATGCGGAAACCAACCCGCATAAGCTACGAAGGTCTACATGGAAACTACACCGGAAGAAAGGAAAACTACAGAAAGAAAACCATATAACAAAAAAGGAACAGAAGATGCAAGAACCAGCATATTATTAGCTTTCTCACCCCTAATAAATTACACCGGCACAAAAAAATTAACCAATGAACAGAGATAGCTAGAAACACCATGAGCTCCGCCGCCCCCTCCTAGGCTGACACCACACAAAATATTTGTATATGGGCAAGGAGGATAAGAAGACCGAGGAGGGACAGCACACACCAGATCTCCACTGGAAGTGCAGAGAGTACTGGGCCATTGCAGAGGCTTATTGCCACCCAAATCCCAGAGGAAACCAATGGTCCTTACCAGCGAGAAATCAATTGTAAGATGATGTTGCGATACCGCAAGGTTATTTGCGGTGACTATCAAAAAGAGGTGGAGGATACTGGAAATCTGAGGAGACTTGTTGGCACTCAGACTCCATGCAATAACACCGGTTGTCGGTGAGCAATCACTTATACCCTGTGTGAGAACGCCTAGTGAGTACAAATAATAATAAGTATAAACATCTGACATCGTCCTAAACGCTGGCACACATCGAAACTGTGTGTAAAGATATCAGATTATTATTATTATTATTAGTAGTAGTAGTAGTATTTTTATTGTTATTGTTATTATTATTATTATTATTATTATTATTATTATCATTATTAGTATTACTATCATAATTATTATTCTGATAAACTTAATATTTATATTATGTATGTGTTAAATGAAATGATTTTTTACCGGTTTTTAAATAATCGTTGCTTTTTATTAAACATGTATTATTCAAAACATACTTTTCTTAAGAAATGATTGCGAAGTGCTAGTAAGGATGAAATACCTAAACTAGAAGGGCGAGAAGAGTACTGGAATCAGAGGGAGGTTTATTGCCAATCAAATCTCAAAGAAGACCACCATCCGTTAACACTGGGCAATCAATAGTAAACAGTTGTTGTGTTTATGCATGGTTTTAGCAACGATTTCTGATATAAAAGGGCGGAGAATACTGGAAATATTGTTAAATTTGTTGTCAGTGAGTCCAGGGAACAGTTGCCAGTTAGCTGTCATCGATAATGACTTGTGTTTAGGTGTCCTCGTGAATTGAGATAGATGGAAATAATAATGCTTCTTCTTCTTACGTGTGAATCAAATGATTCTGGTGTTGGCATTAGTTTCTCCGATGTTTTATTCCAGTTAGAAATCGTTCTGGAAAGACATCGCGTACTTACGGGAAGGACCACGAAAAAGTTGTCAACATCCCTAAGTGGAAGTGGAACTGTAGAACCGACTGGATTAGAACTTGGAACACCAAGGTCTCTAGTCCGTGTCGATATCCACTTAACCACCGTCATCTCATACAATAATGCTGATAATTATATACAAACTCTCGAAAGCTTTGAAAACAATCAAATACGAGGCATTTGCATAAATATGACGCCTTACTTAAAAACAACATTTTCTTTCAATGTAGACGAAATCACGGCTAATATCTGTACATTTTCCATCCAAGAATCGTGTTTTACTTTTTACACGCATACTCTTTCTATCTTTGTCTGTCTGTGTGTCTCTCTCTCTCTTTCTCTGTCTCTGTCTAATAATATATGCGTTTTACAAAACAATAGTATCTATCATATGTGCATCGTTTGATCTTAACATTCTATAACATCCATAAAGAACGCAATTATTCTTCCTTATAATTCATCTATCATGATGTTATTATTGAAATCACCATTCGAATAAGGTAATTACATGCAATTGAATGCTACAGACTTCATAAGGTATTTGTGTATCACATAAAAATAAATAGATATTCATGGATACTCGTTTTGTATTGTTGTGCATTAAAAGCAAAACAAATGGCATTGTCATACCAAAGTAGTAAGACTAGTATCTGGGCACGTTAATTAGATATATGGACAATTAATATGTACATTCGGTTGTCACGCATTGTTTCTTTATTAAAAGGAAAATCCAATTGTAAAGTTTTAGAATCATCCGTTTTGGAATTTTACCAATAATTGCATATATATATATATATATATATGTATATATATATATATATATATATATATATATATATATATATATATATATATATATATATATATATAATTTTCCATATGAACATAAATATAGACGCTTACTATTCAAAGAGAATATTTGCCCTTAGCATTTAGGATTAACCAAAAAACATATTTTAATACGCTCATTTTTCAATATCGCAAAAGCAACAATAAACAAAAGGACATATATGTATAAACATTATATATATATATATATATATATATATATATATATAATGTAACACAAAGTACTTATAGTTTAACAGTTAAAAGCTAGAGCTGTGCTATATTTAGTATGTTTATGTAGTTTAATACCACATCATAATCACAGAAGACCTATTCACGTCATTTTTTTAACTTATTTTTTTTATTTAGCAGTCAAATGTTTCGGCTAACATTAAGAATGCTCCTATCAGTTTATTTATTTCATGGTGTTGCTATCCTCAGTGAAAATTGTAGAAAAACTCTTTTTTTTTTAAACTTGGCGATCATAGGCCGAATAAAATTAATATTCATTATCAATTTTTTTATAAATATAAGTCTGGTTCCTTTTTCATTTTTTTAAATAACATGTACGTATCTTAGCTTTTTATATATCTAATCATTCATCATCGGCCATCATTATCAATCTTACTATTCATACAATTCAATTATATATTTTTACTGACCGTCTTTGTTATTTTACTTCCGTTATGAAAATAACGGAAGTAAAATAACGATTTGTTTTAGTTATTATCTTCCTTCTTTCATTTTGTTATACTTTTTTAGTTATTTTCGCCCGTGTTGTGTCGGTAAATTTAGGTGACTTCCATTTTGCCTGTATCACCGAAAGTATGTCGACTATTCTATTTTCTAGCCAATTAATAATTAATATTCTTAATCATTCAATATTTGCTAAAATTACTATTCAAAATATTCCTAAATTAAGACATATATTTTTTCACTGATCATCTTTAATTATTTTACCCTATTTTTCGTTAGGTTTTCAATTATCTGATTCCGATTTTTCCTTTCCTTTTGTTATATTATACGATTTCCTTTATATATATATATATATATATATATATATATATATATATATATATATATATATATATATATATGTGTGTGTGTGTGTGTGTGTGTATGGGAAATGAAAACAGAATAAGGCAATAGATATTTTTTATATATTCATCAACGTTTCGTTTTTATTGTAGGACTCACTAAGAATGATAATTTGAAGTAAAAATGTAAGTACATCGACATTTTGAATTGTCATCATGGAGTGATAAAGAAAAGTAGTAGCCACTACTGTGAGCGCTGGAGGAGAGTCCAGGCTGCGAGAAGTCAGTGGTGGCGAGGAATGAAATGGATATGGAAAGCTTTGAGTGGGTACCATTAAGGCAGCAGTGAACTAGGGAGGGGGTGAGGATATTAATGGATTTGCCTTAGGGTTGGAGAGAGTAAAATGGGGCTGAGATTCTTGTCGTGGTGAGGTGTTGCATGTATTTTGACAGGCTGGGGAAAGATGAGGGAAGGGGGAAACCTTGCGTGTTTAGCATGTAGGTGGTATCATAGTTTTAGAAAAAGATTTGAAGGAATGAAGATAACTTGAAAATGGCGGGGAGTAGGTCTGTGAATGGAAATAGTCGAAACGGTGAGAGGAGAGAGGGGAGAAGGGAAGAAGGGGGAGGAGTATTTACCAGGTGGCTGCATTTCACCTGCTTTAAAATGGATTCGAATTCACAAATAACTTTATAAACTTCTGACGCGCGACTTCCAAACAACCGGATTTTTGGTTTTGTTGATTTGATTTCTTCAACACCATTGGTTGTACAATTACCTTAGAATTTACTACTATTGAACCTGCTACCGTTTTGTTAAGAACGCCCTTCACGGTAAACATTTTCTCTCAATTAATTTACCCTGCATTGGCTACTCTTAACATATTTTCATATTTTACATTTTTTCTCAGAATTATTACCTTGTTATTTTTTATAATCTTATTACCCATATGTATTTTTCTGATTATAAGAATTCAATTCATTGAAAATGTTATAGATTTCGTATTTTTTACAACTTTAATTCTTATCCTTTAACTTGCCTATATATATATATGTATGTGTGTGTACGTGTGTGTTGGTGTGTTTGGGTGTGTATGTATGTCGCTCCCTTATGTACAAGATTCAGAACTAACCGCACGCACACACACACACACTGGCGAAAAAAACCTATTAGGTGACAGAGCAATAAAAAATAATAAAATTCAAAAGAAAATCAAAGCAGTTCAAGAAATGGAGATGTCCGATAGGATAAAGGTCAAAATCACACGTACTTAATAAACACACACGACTTTGACCAAAAGAAGCATAAAATAATAAACATAAATAAAAATAAAAAAATATCAAAATATCAAAACACATACACACACAGCCGCAAACGGACACATGCGCAAAAAGGTTAAACAAATACACATTTCCTCAAATGAAACAACACTCTTTCAAATCGAAAGACATTTCTTCAAATAGATTTACGTACCTGATTAGAGCGGACCACCGCTTGAATCGCGTTATATAAAATTATCAAATGATAAAATAACATAATAATAAATAAATGTTGAAAAAAACTTTTTACAAATGTTAGTAGCCTTATTCCTTTACATATATAGTTGTCTGTCGTTGGAACTGCACTAATACTGCACTACCCCTATATATATATACATATTTATATATATATATATATATATATATATATATATATATATATATATATATATATATATATACATCCACTGAAAAATGTATTGTTTTTCTCGGCCCATAAGCGTGGGTATATATAATGTTACGCTCTCCCACTGTTTGTTGTTTCATTACCCCACTCATATTGTATTTGATATCCATCACACTCTATCTTTCTCTCTCTCTGCGTCTATTGGCAGTCGATAGTAAAAAAAGTAAGTTCAGAATAAATAAAATAAGAATAGCCAATTGTCAACAAAAGGGAACATTAATAATCACAAAGTATTTAACCCATAGCACAGTGTAGAAAGATATCTCCTTTGTTAGTGTATTCATACAGTATTTTTTAAATTATTTTGTGAAATCATATTACCGCTAACCCGGCCAGTATTTATGAGAGTAGTCGGAGGAATTTATTGCCTGAGAAATATAATTTGCTACAATCTCTTTGCTAACTTATTTGGTATAGGCTTGGAAGGTTGTCAAAGACTAATGTATTTGGTTTATTGTTCAAACTTATTTTTTTTATTTTCTGGAAGCACGGTCGAAGTGACTAAACGACTTGAATATGATGCATTAATTTTATAGTCTATGTCGAACTGATTTAGGATTGGAAAAATATCTTTACTTTAAAAACATGTATCTTTGCCAATTAGAATAGAAGAATGTTAAGGAATATTATTAGAAAAAAGAAAGCAGATTCAAACTAAACAGAGACAAATGTTAAAAGTCACAATCAAACCAAAACTTAAACTGAATAAATTAAGTATATTAGATTAATATCGTATAAGTAATTAATTGTATGTTTAGCTTTAAAGAATATGATCATGGAATTTCTATTTGTAGTAAAAGGCATTTATATATATATATATATATATATATATATATATATATATATATATAGTTTTAAAGGTTCATACTTTGTTTTAAGCATCTGAATGAAATTTAGTAAAAAAGAAGTGTGGTAAATTAACTACCATCAAAGCTTGTAATAGATGCAATATTTATTTTATTTAATAGAAAAGACAAAATCGAAACCGATCTTTTAAATTCTTTTTTCTATAAACTGTCATTTTTTTTATTGTTTATAGTTATACAGATATTTCGCTAATAATATTAGCCTCATCAGTGTGTTTGAAATTCCGATGTAATTGGGAAGCCAGCTTCAGTTGGTGTGAGCCGGCGAGTGATATGTCGCATTTTTCCACTCACGTATGAAAACACGTAAGCACGTGGACTGTTATAGTTCACAATTACATCGGATTTTCACACACACTGATGAAGCTAATATTATTAGCGAAATATCTGTATAACTATAAACTATAAAGAAATGACAGTTTATAAAAAAATATATAAAAATTGTTTCGATTTTGTCTTTTCTTTTAAATAAAATAAATATTGCATCTATTACAAGCTTTGATGGTAGTTAATTTACCACACTTCTTTTTATACTAAATTTCATTCGGATGCTTAAAAACAAAGTATGGACCTTTAAAACTATAACAGTCCACGTGCTTGCGTGGTTTCATACGAGAGTGGAAAAAAACGACATCTCACTGGCCGGCTCACACCAACTGAAGCTGGCTTCCCAATTACATCGGAATTTCAAACACACTGATTAGGCTAATATTATTAGCGAAATATCTGTATAACTATAAACTATGAAAAAATAACAGTTTATAGAAAAAAAATCGGTTTCGGTTTTGTCTTTTCTTTTAAATAAAATAAATATTGCATCTATTACAAGCTTTGAGGGTAGTTAATTTACCACACTTATTTATATATATATATATATATATATATATATATATATATATATATATATATATATATAAATATATATATATATATATATATATATATATATATATATATATGGGAAAATGAAAAAGGAAAACCAAAAAATGGATGTTTTTTATGTGTACATCAACGTTTCGTCTTTATTTATAAGACTTCATCAGGATGATAAAATAGAGAAAAAATGTCATGCAAGTACAGATACATGTAGGGTAGACATATTGGGAAAAATAGAATGAAAATAGTGGCCAACTGCTGGGTGGACGTCCGTATTTGTTGGAGAAATAGAAATGAATGTAGAAAAGAATGAGTGGGGAAAAATGGAAGGATGGGGTGAGCCAGGACTACTGTGGCTGGTGGTAAGAGAAAGAGGTGGGGGATGAGCAAGGGTAAAGTGGATGGCAGAGAGGGAGGTGAGGAAGTGGGGGGGAGGGAGGTGTTTGACCAGATGGCTGCGGTTCAAGATTGAAGGGGAAAAAGTAAGTTGGAATGTTTGTGTATGGGGGGTGTATGCAGGGAAAGGAGGATGGGTAGAGAGGAAGGGGGGCTGTGATTTTGGTGGATGGGCTAAAGTTATGGTCTTAGAGAGCGTTTTAAGAAAATGAGGGAATTTAAGAAGGGGTATGGGAGAAAATAGTTGAGTGGGGGAGAGGGAGGATTTGTTGTGATAGGGTGTGAAATATTTGAAATATTTGGAAAATGATAGCAATAAGTGAGGGATTGGGGGGGAGGAGGGCGGTGATTGAAAGGGTGGGTATGGAATATTTGAAATATTTGGAACATGAGAAAGTTTATTTGGACTGTATTAAAAGTGTGAGGAAAAAGTAAGGAGAAAATGAAGATTCAAGGAGAAAAAAAAAGAAAGGGAAAAGTAAATGGGAGAGTGTTATAGAGGTTGGAGATGAAAAAAGTTAACCATGATCAGGTCATGCGTTCAAATTTGAACAAGCCAAAATCACTAAATATATCCACAACCAATCTCGGCGAAGATTATTAGAAACTGCCCTCATCACCGCCTCCACCACCATCAAGCAACGTAATAGTTTCTTTAACCTATCACCCTTAATAAGCAAGATCATCCTCACAGAACAAAGACTCTTGCCTGATCATGGTTAACTTTTTTCATCTCCAACCTCTATAACACTCTCCCATTTACTTTTCCCTTTCTTTTTTTTCTCCTTGAATCTTCATTTTCTCCTTACTTTTTCCTCACACTTTTAATACTGCAGTCCAAATAAACTTTCTCATGTTCCAAATATTTAAAATATTCCATACCCACCCTTTCAATCACCGCCCTCCACACCCCCAATCCCTCACTCATTGCTATCATTTTCCAAATATTTCAAATATTTCACACCCTATCACAACAAATCCTCTCTCTCCCCCACTCAACTATTTTCTCCCATACACCTCCTTAAATTCCCTCATTTTCTCAAAACGCTCTCTAAGACCATAACTTTCGCCCATCCACCAAAATCACAGCCCCCCTTCCTCTCTACCCATCCTCCTTTCCCTGCATACACCCCCCCCCATACACAAACATTCCAACTTACTTTTTCCCCTTCAATCTTGAACCGCAGCCATCTGGTCAAACACCTCCCTCCCCCCCACTTCCTCACTTCCCTCTCTGCCATCCACTTTACCCTTGCTCATCCCCCACCTCTTTCTCTTACCACCAGCCACAGTAGTCCTGGCTCACCCCATCCTTCCATTTTTTCCCCACTCATTTTCTTCAACATTCATTTCTATTTCTCCAACAAGTACGGACGTCCACCCAGTAGGGGCCATTATTTCATTTTAGTTTCCTCCCAATATGTCTACCCTACATGTATCTGTACTTGCATGACATTTTTTCTCTATTTTATCATCCTGATGAAGTCTTATAAATAAAGACGAAACGTTGATGTACACATAAAATACATCCATTTTTTGGTTTTCTTTTTTCATTTTCCCATCACGTCGGATTACTTTCTGTTATGGTGCCGTACCTACCTACTAAGAACTAATGGACTCGTCCACCTTATAAATACGGGAAGCACGTGACACTTGTACTCTTCTTCCCAGGCCAACCAGCAATGGCGGTTGAGAGCAACCTCTCCTTGTAATATCTTTCTTTCTATTATATAATATATACCTTTGTTCATTTAAACCATGTGTTCCTGTGTCATTTATTCAGCTTTACCCAGGTCCACAACAAATGGGGACGAGGCAATTCGAACTCTTGGGTAAAAAAACTGAAAATACCACGTGAAAATGCTCTCACACGGGTAATGCAGGAAGCCGCAAAATAAAAAAACAAACAAACAAAAAAAAAACAAAGGTTTTTGCCGTACGGTCGAGAGAAAAGAGAACTCAACTGAAACAAAAAAAACAAAAAAACACGTTGAATTCTTAAGTGCGAGAAAATTTTTTTCTTTTAAGAAACAGAAAACTGAAATAGACATGTGCTCTAAGTTTTAAAACTGCTTATCGAAAAAAAAACAGCTTGAAATTGGGTGCGCGTTCCTTTAGTTTGGGAAAACTAGTTAAAAAAACAAAAAAAAACAAATAACAAAAACAACTGAAATTGAATGCGCGTTTTTTCTCTGGGTTGGAAAACTAACAAAAAAAAAAAAAAAAAGAAATACCGAACACCAAGATTAAGCGAGTATTGTTTTTTTTAGACGAACGTCACAGCGAGTTTTTTTTGACGAACACACACGAAAAAAAATGAAACCGACACCACGTGCTTCATTTTAAGAACAGATATGAAACAAAAACATGAAATGAACACACGTGCGTTACTCCATAAAAAAAATTAAAAAAAGACGCACGATAAAAAAAGGTCAGTGTTATTTTCTCTCTCTTCTTTCTTTTCCGACTTGTACTGAATTATTTTAAAATGCAGAAAGAATTAATTGTGAAACAGATTTTTTTTTCTCTTCGTTAAAATTAAAAACGTGTATAAGAAAAAAAACATTACATAATCTTTTCATAACTAAAACTCAGCGTCTTGCAAACGCTAATTTAAAGAAAAGAACTTCTTATAAATTCATTAAATAACGAGAAAATATTAATTTTCAAAATAAAAAATAAAAAAATAAGTGAATATACGCGTATATAGAGAAAAGGAAAAGTTTCATAATCTTTTCATAATTAAAACGGCGCCTAGCAAACGCTAATTTAAAGAAAAGAACTCTTATAAAATCATAAGATAATAAGAAAATATTAATTTTCTAAATAAAATCAGAAACTAAATGGTTCAATATGGAAGATATTAAGTCTATAATCGCCGAACTAATGAAATTCCAAATCTCCCAGCAACAACAAACTGAGGAAAGATTTCAAAAGCTTTTATTACAACAGAACCAAAACATTTTATTACACAAAAAGAAGTATGATGAAAGATTGGAATTTCTGATACAAACAATATCGCGCAGTTATCAAAAAAATGTAAAACAGGACTCAAAAGACATTGAATTGTCCGGCATTGCGCATATAAAAAAGGTACATCAAAAAACAAAAGCTCAACCTTATAGAAAAATAAGAAATAATAATTTTGATGTAACAAAGACAAACCAAACCAGTAAAAAAAATAAATAAATTGCCACCAAGCCCTTGTTCACGCTGTGGTAATCCACATTGGTACAATGAGTGCCCATTCCGTTTTAAAACCTGTATGAAATGCAAAAAAGTTGGACATAAAAGTTCGCACTGCAGAACGGGCAGAGGAAATAAAATGCGGATTCAAGCCACTAGGACAAAGAAGGAAACTGGCATGAACATGAGAAAATATGAACAGGTGAAAATCCTGGATAAAAATATAAAATTGCAATTGGATTCTGGTTCAGACGTTTCCATTATAAATTTACATACATGGAGGAGATTAAATAAACCTACTCTATCAAGAACACACAGGCAGGCAAGCACAGTTACTGGTGAAAGAATTACATTTGAAGGAGAATTAATCACAAATGTGTCCCTAATGGGAAATACTAAAAAACTCAAACTACTGGTACTGAAGGATTCGAATAATCTTTTTGGTTCAGATTTTATGCAGGCATTTGATTCATGGAAGTTGCCGATAAATACATTTTGTAAAAAAATAAATAGTCGCGCAATAGAATCGGAAAAACTACAACGAGAATTAAAAAACTCGTTTCCAGAGGTTTTTTCTGGCGGTCTTGGATGCTGCACTAAAATGACTGCAAAATTCCGTCTAAAAGAAAATGTACTGCCGGTATTTAGGAAAGAAAGGAAAGTACCCTTCGCCTCGATTGAAAAAATAAACGCTGAATTAGACCGACTGGTAAAGATGGGTATTTTATCAAATGTACAACACAGCCAGTGGGCAGCACCCACGGTTTATGTAAAGAAAAAATCTAATGAGATTCGTGTATGTGCAGATTTTTCAACAGGACTGAATACTGCCCTCGCGGACTATCACTACCCACTCCATACCCCGGAAGAAGTGTTTGCAAGCTTAAATGGAGGAAGATTTTTAAAAAAAATAGACCTAAGTGAGGCATACCTACAAATACCGGTGGATAAAGATTGTTCTAAGCTGTTATGTATAAACACACATCGTGGTTTATATAAATTCGAAAGATTAGCGTTCGGAGTTAAGGTCGCGCCAGCCATTTTACAACAAGTAATGGACACAATGCTGGGCGGACTCGATTTCGCAATAGCGTATCTCGATGACATCTTGATTAACAGCAAAGATATCGAACAACACCAAAAACATGTAAATCAAGTGTTTGCGAAAATCCAAGATTATGGGTTCAAAGTAAGAGAAGAAAAATGTGATTTTTTCCTGGAGGAAATAAAATATCTGGGTCATGTGATCGACAAGGACGGCAGAAGACCAGACCCAGAAAGGGCTACCGCAATAAAAAACATGCCGGCACCAGAAAACGTCATGACATTACAGAGTTTTCTGGGCCTAGCAAATTACTACCAGGCTTTTATCCCAGAAATGCATAATTTGCGTGCTCCATTAAATGAGCTATTAAAAAAAGGTAAAGCCTGGGTATGGACACCTGAATGTCAGGATGCATTTAATAAAATCATAGAAAGACTTACGTCAGAGTTATTTCTAACACATTACAATCCAGAATTGGACATAATCGTAGCTAGCGACGCTAGTTCATATGGTTTAGGAGCATGTATCCTACACAAAATGCCTGATGGAACCCATAAACCCATTGCACATGCATCAAGGACCTTGCTCCCAGCGGAAAAACAGTATTCTCAAATCGAGAAAGAAGCCCTAGCAATAATATTTGCAGTAACAAAGTTTCACCGATACATACATGGTAGACAATTTACCTTACAGACAGACCATAAGCCGCTAATTACAATTTATGGATCTAAAAAAGGCCTACCTGTATATACAGCTAATAGACTACAAAGATGGGGAACTATCTTATTAAACTACAACTTTAAAATGCAACATTTGCATTCAAATAAAATCTATCATGCAGATGGATTGTCGAGATTAGTGCCAAAACAGAGAGAGACTCTAGAAGACACAGTGATTGCGTCTCTTCAAACAGAAGGAGATTTTAAAGAGATTTTGTGCAACGCAGTGAGAGAGCTCCCGGTGACACTATACGAGATAAAAAAAAGAAGCTCAAGAGGATGAATTTATCACCAGAACAAAAATGAAATTGGTAGATAAGGATTTACATGCGGCAAAGAGTTTCTTACTCTGTGATGACGTACTCATGCATAACGAAAGGGTGGTCATCCCAGAAAAACTACGAAAGCAAATTCTGAAAGAATTTCATGTTGGCCATCCAGGGATAACCAGGATGAAGGGGTTAATGAGGAGTTTTGTGTACTGGCCAGGTATGGACAATGACATTGAAAAAGCAGTAAAGCTTTGTAAAGGCTGTGCCTTAGCGGCAAAAGCATCGCATATAAAGCATAGCCCATGGCCAAAGACCGACCGTCCGTCGGAAAGACTTCACGTGGATTTCGCAGGACCATTGGAAGGATTTTACTACTTAATCGTAGTCGACAGTTTTTCAAAGTGGCCCGAGGTACTACGTTGCAAGAGTCCCACGTCAGAGGTTACGATAAGATTCCTACATGAACTATTTGCCCGTTTTGGGGTAGTGGATTGTTTGGTGAGTGATAATGGGACGCAGTTCACATCATCAGATTTTGAGGAGTTCTGCGCGACGTTTCAAATCAGACATATAACGACGCCCCCGTATCATCATAGGTCAAACGGCCAGGCGGAACGCTTCGTAGACACATTAAAAAGAGCATTAAAAAAGGCCGGTAATACTCCTAAGAAGAAGGCTTTACAACAATTCTTACAGGTATATAGAATTACAAAAAACATGAACATAGCATCATCATTATCCCCCGCAGAGATGATGTTTGCGCGGAATGTGAAGTCCGTGTTTGATAAATTATTACCTAAACATAATAATTATGACTGAATCTCTACGGTACCGAATAAAAAATACAACCCAGGAGATAGGGTATATTTTAAGATGTTCAAAAACAATGCATCGTTCTGGGAACCCGGTACAATTGAAAAAAGGATCAGATCGATGGTCTATATCATAAAAGGACCACGGTTCTCGCATAAGAGACATCTAAATCAGATCAGAAAAAGACTGTCAGCGCCCCACAAGGAGAAGACGTGATGGACGTGATATATGACACCTTCAACTTACCAGCACCCCAGGTAGTCACACGTAAACGACAACCAAAAAGAAAACGAATGGCTCCGGACTACCTAGAGATAGATCCGAAAAGGAAACGTTATTAAGACTCCTGAGGAGGTAAGGCTTGGAAGGGGGGGGTGTTATGGTGCCGTACCTACCTACTAAGAACTAATGGACTCGTCCACCTTATAAATACGGGAAGCACGTGACACTTGTACTCTTCTTCCCAGGCCAACCAGCAATGGCGGTTGAGAGCAACCTCTCCTTGTAATATCTTTCTTTCTATTATATAATATATACCTTTGTTCATTTAAACCATGTGTTCCTGTGTCATTTATTCAGCTTTACCCAGGTCCACAACACTTTCATCCTTCTCTTCCCATATATATATATATATATATATATATATATATATATATATATATATATATATGAGTTAAAAGTGACTTGTGTCCGTGGGTTCAAATCGTTCTACCAGTTGCACAGTTATCTCCAAACTGATGATTTCATTTTGATGAAACGTATACATATGTGAATAATAATTAAAAATTATCATGATTTCATTATTATGTATGGGCATCTTTAAGAGAAATATAATAAGCCGTGTAATCTAAGCTAAATAAAAAAGTTCCTGTTCACATGATATATTTATTACTGTTAAGACGGCTGATTATATTAACCATTAATATTGTGTATTTCTCGCATTGTGGGATAGATGTTTTGTTTATAGCGCTCGTATTTCAGTTAAAAGTGACTTGTGTCCGGGGTTCAAATAGTGTTACCTGCTGAACAGTTATCTTCCACACTGATGATTCCATCAGGATTAAACGTATACGTATGTGAATAATAATTAAAACATTATTGTTATGAAATAATTATATATATATATATATATATATATATATATATATATATATTCAGTCTGTCTGTCTGTCTATATATCTAACTTAACTTTATCTTGAATTCTCAATTGTGTCCTTCGCTGTTAATTCTAGACTTCCCTATTGATTATCCGATTTGCAGTAATCACATCTATTTGCAGTCTCAAAATGTCAATGCGCAATGTTTTTCCGAAGTGATTAATGTTCGCAGCAGATTTACTTCTAACAATAAAGTAAGACTTTATCGAGAAAGATAAGTAAACTAAAGGCACAAGTGTATCCACGGACCGTAGCTTTTACGTGTATGTCGACGTCTGTCGGTACCGGGTATATTTTTATTTTACTTCATGTTTCGCTCAAGGTTAAATTTTATAAACCAGAAAGAAAACATTTTAAAGGGTAAAAAAGTTAAGATAAGGGTAGAATTATGTAATGGATATGTGTTTCATGACACAGTTGTTAACAATATATTATCTCTATAATAAAATATTTATATTCAGTTGGAACAACAATTATGTTTTTGTTTTCTTAAAGTATCTCTCTAGTAATAAACCTATAATTTCGTTGACACACCGGTTCTTGTAAGATCAGCGACGTTAAGCGACGTTGAGTCCAGTCAGTACCTAGATGGGTGACAATTTGGGAATACCAAGTGCTTCTATATATAACAGCTCGGCCCCGGTGACCTTGCATACTTAAGTATAGCCACTAATCTGTAACTACAATAAACAGAACAGGCAGTTCTAAAATTTGCGATTTATGTTGGCCAGCAATTACATATCAAAATAAATTCATACGGTTCTTGTAAGCAATACAGATCAGTACTAACACATTCAGTCTCAAATATTGAACGAGAATCCTGAGTCAATCCTGATAATAGCCTATGCAGTTAACGATTTTAAAGACTCCTACTTTTCTTTTATTTTATTTGAGGAAGTTTTTCAACTTTACATTGTGGAGGAGCGGTAAAAATTAAAACCCGAGCCCTTACCTAACTTTTCGTATAATTAGTATCATCTGCAACTTTACATTTTATCGCGGCTTTCAAATCATGAAATACTTCGGACATTTCTGGGCCTAAATCGGGATTCTTTGTCGATACTCGGCACTGACTGCGTAAGTACTGGACTCATCTTGATACGCATCCCTTTTCGCGTGCCATTCCTAGTTAGATTTGACGATGTCTGACCATGATTATATTTGAAATATTCATAAATCAATAACACTTCCACACAATTTTAAACTGTTTGGTTTGCTTATTTTGTTTTACGGCATATCAACCTTATTGAGATTATTTCATACATAAACGGTCATTTTGGTAAAAGTTTAATGCTTAAAGTGCTTTATATGTTCAAATATTTATTCATGGTGTTTGGTTTGGTTGGAGAGGAAAATGTGTTAGTATTTGATTGGGTTTTGCAAAAGAAAATAAAAAAAAACAATAATGATATTTGGAGCATTTTTAATCCGGAAGCCGACATCTTCAGAAAAGTAGACTCAGAATTATTGACTCTTAGTAATTTACGTGTCCTGATACATAATCTGCAACACGTTTTTCTCTTTAAAGTCTCAATTATTTGTAAAGCACTTACAAAATGTAACATTCTTCGATAATTAATGCATTTTTGACCTAATACAATTGTTTCACTTAATTAATTAAAATGATTTTAATTGAAAATGTTTATGATTGTTTACGAGATCTTTCAAATATATACACCTATATTTAGATTTAAAAAAAATATATACCATTTTAACTATTAATTTTTAAGATTTTACATAATCAAATGTTTCGAAAAGTTGTAAATTTAACTTGAATTGCCAGAAAAGTGCATATACGAGAATATGTAAACTGTGAGCAATGTTTTACGGTACTTGAGATTCTTTTTACGCGTTTTACATGGCATATAGCGTTTTAGAATTCAAATAAAGTCTGCCCACATAGCTGGGCTTCATTTTTCTCTTTTCACGAGCATCCATTGCATCTTTGTCTTGGTGAAATCGCCCAACTGTGGCCATCGCTTTCATTTGATAAATTCAACAGAAAAAAAAGTAAGATATAGTTGGAGAAAATTGAGCTTAAGCGACATGTTACATCCAAATTTCGGATACGATTTTATCAAATCAGCCACTAAAATTTCATAATCCGCAGACTTATGCTTTTCCAAGGAACAATTTCATACACTCTTGAAGCTAACCTGTGCTGTTAGTTGAAGTTTAGTATCATGCAAGCGTCGTCAACCATTAGTTTTATAATAATCTTTGGACCAACATATACATCTTTTGTATCAATTAATTTGGTAAACTTTTCTCCCATGCACTTAAGAGCAGGTGTAACGTTGCTTGATTTGATATACGGAGGAGGGAGAATGATTTCTATTTCTACGAGTGGTTCTCGAATGACGTTGTAGGAGCCTAGCGTGATGTCTTTGGGTTCCCATTCCGAACATATGTAATGCTCTTTTTTTCTCGGCTATCCCAATTTTACAGGAAGCACACATATTGTGAATCCTTATTGAAGTCCTGTCAAAATTTCACCCACTTTTAAATCACAACAGATTTGCCATTCTGTGCTATTTGTACTTTATCTTTTGTCGAATACATACCAAGTTTTCGTAATTCTCTGCTTATTCCTCAAAATGGACAACTGGAATAGATGGTGGGGTGTTTCCATTATTCAGTAAAGTGACGCGTCGGTAAACAGTATCCATATAGTCCGGTGGTAGCTCATATTAAAACCAATGATCAGTTCAAGAATGTTATTACAATATGATAAATTGTTTTCTAAACAGAAGCTAGGCACATAGTCATCAGAACAGGATCTGAACTTACTAACTCGAACATCTGTATGCAGCAAATTATTTTTTGTAGCCGCTAATCTAACACTTACTTCTGATGTTTTGTTAAATTAAGATCTTTATTAGTTCGATTTGTGCGAAAAGACTTGATTCTGATTCTGACTTTTCATCTTGTAAACTTCATCATGCTTAGATGAATATGCGCCTTTTGATTCTGACTGTTCGGAATCAGATAAATCCAATGAATGTTCATCTATTGCTTTTGGTGGAAAATTAATTTATTCAGAATGTGGCACAGGACAGCTCGCTGATCTAAAATGTTGGTATTCGACAAATTTTATTTGTGATTTCTGAGATAAAAATAACAAATTGATAACATTTTACTTAATTAAGAAGGCTGATGAGTATTAAAATATAAGGCATCACTAGAATTTACGTAAAAGTTAATATATATTACCTTGTGTTTTAGTAAGGCATGAATAGCAATTTTCAATGTGATTTCACGGCTTCCCCAACACTAACGGAACACTGGGCTTGAGTTCTTTTTTCCAGAACAATTTGCTCATTTCGTTAAAGGAACGAAAAAAAAAAAGAAACAATATGCACGTGGTACCTAATTCTTGTTTTATTTCTTACTTTAATTTCGAAATCATTTTTATAAAGATTTTTTAAGTAATTTGATATTTTTCGCACTTTGGTGTTACAAATCTACAAATGTAACGAGGATTATCCGGATTTTTTTACAGGTTTATTTAGCCATTTTAATTCATTTAAGTCATATATCTACGTGGAGAAAAGCAACATATAGTAAACATATATTAAGTACTTTTCAATCGTGCGTGTAAGCGTCAAATTTACTTCATATTTTAAAAATTACAATGACGATTAAAATAAAATTGAAACCTGAAAGGCAAAAATAAATGTTATTTTCGTAATTTACGCAAACAATTACCTAATAAACGCACCTTCTCTGCTCAGTTGTTGGACAGTGTAATATATTTCATTTTATTTGTCAAGTTTTGCGAGGTATATTTTAATTGACGCTGTGGTATTGGCCCCATGTTTACTAATCTTGAATTGAAAAAGCTTAATCAATTGTCAAAAGTGGGAAAACGAATTTCGCATGACCCCTCTTACATTTCATCATAATAAGGATTGAACACCCCCCCCATATTGTAGCAAGAAGGCAGTATTATAGAATACTAAGCCTGGAAGTGGTGTCTCACATATCATATTACCTAGTACACACCTCAACAGGTCAGCCTCTTTTTAGAAGTTTGAAAAATAATTCTAGTAAAAAAGAATAAGTTTTATTAGTAGCACTTTTCAGTTCAAAACATATGGAATTTCATGAACATGAGAGTAACAAGCTTAGTAGCAGACGGAATTTTATCATAGAGAAGAAAAACGATTACATAAACAGACACATCTGATGTGGTATAAGTTCTTGTTCTATTAAACCTTACAAACGCTGTGTTCAATAATAATCCGTTGTTCACAGCTTTCCTGGCTGTTATTTTGCGAGCGATAGGCATACAAACAGATTGACAGTAATAAGGAGAATATAAATATGTGTCTATGATAAGTAAGTAGAATAATCGTTACCCGCGCGAACTGTGTGTTCAACGTATCGTGTTGACGTTCCATCATGCGCGCTAAGTTTAATGCAACTTGTAAAAGGGAATTACAACTGATGAATAACAATAAATAACTGTTGTGTTGTAAATGTCGTGCACTTGTTTATTCATCGCTTGACATGTAGAAAGTGTGCACCATGTTCTCCACAATGCACGGTCAACTTAAAAATACATGCGTTCATTTTATATTTCGGACTTTCTTCTATGTAATTAAGGCATTACTATGACTGATTCTTAAATCTAAAATACGGAGTATGTATATTGTATGGTATAATATATATATATATATATATATATATATATATATATATATATATATATATATATATATATATAGTACATATATTGTACTAGTTTCTGTAGATGTAAATCAATTGAAACTCCAGTGTTTATAAAAAGTGCTCAATAGCATGTAGAGCTGTTTTTTTAGGATAGATCTTTATTCATAAAAACATTATTGATTACATATGTGCATAGATGTTTCGGTTGTACTCTTCACAAAGAATCCACATCTTCAGACCAAAGAAGACAAGGAAGAAATATGAAATACGGATTATGTATATTGTATGGTATGATATATATATATATATATATATATATATATATATATATATATATATATATATATACATATATATAGTACATGTATTGTATTAGTTTCTGTAGATGTACATCTTTTGAAAACCCAGTGTTTATAAAAGTGCTCAATAACAAGTAGAGCTGTGTTTAGTATACATTTGTATTTGTAAAACACATTATTGGTTACATATGTGCACACATGTTTCGCTTGTACTCTTCACAGATAGTCTACATCTTCAGTGTTTATAATTGTCACCGGTCAAGCGCAGTATCGGATTACCTGTAAACTTTTTCAATTAGTTTCTATCTTTTAAAATTATTCTATTACCTTCATCGTTCGTTTTTTAACTACCGTTCCTTCACTTTCTTTCTTTTTTATTACCTACTAAGAGGCGGCCTCAGGGCCAGAAAGTCACAAAGCGCCTCGACGTGGAGAAACTGAAAAGTCCAGATGTCATCCATGAGCTACAGGAAACAATCAACGACAAGCGATCTTTCCCTCTTACCATCTCGGACACTATTGAAGATCAGTGGGCACGCCTCAGAGACTCCACCTACACCATCGCTCTCGAAATCATTGGACCTAAGAAAAAGAAGCACCAGGACTGGTTTGATTAAAATGACTCTGAGATTCAACCCCTCCTGGAGGAGAAACGCCAACTTCTCCGTGCACATCAGAGTGACCCTAAGTGCCTCGCAAAGAAAGCTGCCTTCATCAACACCCGCAGCAAGGTGCAGGCCAGACTCCGCTCCATGCAGGATGCCTGGCTCAGCGCCAAAGCAGATGAGATCCAGGCGCATGCCGATAACCATGATATGAGGAAGTTTTACGATGCGCCGATGCTGTCTACGGTCCTCAGTCCTCAAGCCCCTCTCCCCTGCTTAGCTCCGATGGAACAACTCTCTTAAACGACAAAAAGCAGATCCTTGATAGATGGGCAGAGCACTTTAACAACGTGCTAAACCGGCCATCTTCCATCAACGATGAAGCCATCGACCGACTACGTCAGGAGCCTATCAACGAGGAGCTCGACATCCCATTCTCGTCAGAGGAAGTAAGCAAAGCCATCAAGCAACTTTCCTCTGGGAAGGCCCCTGGCCCCGATTTAATTCCAGCAGAAATATACAAATCTGGTGGACCTACACTGCTGGAAAGACTGACAGAACTCTTCCAATCCATGTGGGAGAGTGAAGAACTACCCCAAGATTTTCGTGATGCCACTATTGTTCACATTTATAAACGCAAAGGAAATCGTCAGTCTTGTGACAACCACCGCGGGATATCCCTTCTATCCATCGCCGGGAAGATCCTGGCCCGCGTCCTTCTTAATCGCCTGCTGGTACACCTTGAAGATGGTCGTCTTCCCGAGAGCCAGTGTGGCTTTCGAGCGGGCCGTGGGACGACTGATATGATCTTTGCTGCACGCCAACTGCAGGAGAAATGTGTCGAGCAGCACCGGGGCCTCTACACCACATTCGTCGATTTGACCAAGGATTCGACACTGTCAGCCGAAATGGCCTCTGGCGGATCATGGGAAAATTTGGTTGTCCAGACAGGTTCATAGCCATCATCAGGCAGTTCCACGAGGGCATGACCGCTCACGTCCTGGATGACGGCGACCCCTCAGAGCCCTTCCCTGTGACCAACGGAGACAAGCAGGGCTGTGTCTTAGCCCCAACGCTTTTTAGCATGGTTTTCTCTGCCATGCTCCAGGACGCTTTCAAAGACAGTCACTCTGGCATTAACATCAAGTACAGATGTGACGGAAACCATCATCAGAGACCGTCTCTTTGCTGATGACTGCGCCCTTAACGCCCCAAATGAGACAGAGATGCAACATCTAATGGACGGATTCTCCACCAGTTGTGACAATTTTGGTCTTACTATTAGTACAAAGAAGACAGAAGTTATGTACCAAGCCGCTCCAGGAGATGCATACCACGAACACGGCATCACTGTCAAAGGGCAGAAGATTCATGCTGTGGAGCAATTCACCTACCTTGGCAGCACCCTCTCCCGTACCGCCAACATTGACATTGAAGTTAACCATAGGACCTCCACAGCGAGCAGTGCATTTGGAAGACTTAGAGACAATGTGTGGAGGAGGAGAGGTATTGCACTCGCAACCAAAATCAAAGTATACCGAGCAATCGTCCTAACAGCCCTACTCTACGGCTGTGAAACTTGGACGCTTTACAAAAGACATGAAAAACAGCTGAATGGCTTCCACCTCAGATGCCTCCGTAATATTCTCAACATCCGCTGGCAAGACAGAATTCCTGACACAGAAGTCTTGGAGCGCGCGGGGCTCCATACCATCACCACCATAGTCCACAAAACCCAGCTTCGGTGGGCAGGCCATGTCTATCGCATGCCTGACGGCCGAATCCCCAAACAACTCTTTTATGGGGAACTCAGCCAGGGAGAGCGGACTGCAGGAGGCCAAAAGAAACGATATAAAGACTGCCTGCGAACCTCCCTCAAGGACTTCGACATCAACCCCCAGTTTTGGGAGAGTCGCGCTGCAGAACGCTCTGCTTGGCGCTGTGCCGTCAGCCTGGGAGCCGATAGGGCAGAGGATCAACGCATGACCCACGACCGGCAGAAGCGCAGGAGGCGAAAGGAGAGAGCTGCCGGTCCACACCCTGTCGATGCCGCCTTCACGTGTCCGGAGTGTGGAAGAGTCTGCCGAGCACGGATTGGCCTCATCAGCCATCTCAGGACCCACCGACCCCCAACGCCAAACTGATTGATACCTTGGTCATCGTCGACTTCGACGGACGAGCAAGAGAGAAGATATACATATACATATATATATATATATATAACGGTATATATATATATATATATATATGTAGTGGTGTATATGTATGTATATGTGTGTATGTATGTATATGTGTATATATGTGTTTATGTATCGATATATGCATGCGTATATGTATATATGTATATATATATATATATATATATATATATATATATATATATATATATGTATGCATGCATGTATGTGTATTCCGGTTAATAAATGTAGGCGAATAAGGTATACATGGGTCCAGATGTATACGTTAGTTTGTGTATGGATACTTGGAGTAATATCTAATATGTATGGGCATGTTTAACAGGTGAACAAGTTGTATATTTTTATATTTTTATTTTCATATTTATTTCGTGTGTACGTATGTGTAGGTTTATAGGCATATTTATCTCTAACTGTGTCTAGTTATGTATGTGCTGTATGTACATGTCTATATACATTGGAAGGTATTTTATATACACATATGTATATGGTATACCAATATGTGAGAGTATAAGAAAAATATCATATATGTATATATATATATTTTCGATGTGTTTCTGAGAAGTACCAGAGCGTGTTACAAGTATTTATTGTTTTCCCTTGAAAGATAATGATTTCCTTCTAAAAGTAATCACCTTAATATAATACACTTTTACTTCCGTTAATCACCTTAATATAATACATTTTTACTTCCGTTGCTGCAACATTTCTATTTATTCAAAGAATGGGTTTTTTAATGCCTCTCAGCTTTTTTTCCCACGTAATGACTCCCAACCAAACTTTTTCAAAACGTGGTGATCACGTTTAGCTTGAAGAAGTATAAACTCACACAGAGTTCACCCTAACCCTAACTCTTACCCTAAACCCTTACCCTAACTCTAACTCTAAACCCTAACAATAACCCTAACCCTAACCCTACGGCGATATTCTTATCGACTAACCACTGTCAGTGCTGAAGGTGTTGTGGGCAGGTAAATTGTCGTGCAGAAGAATGTGGTTAATAATGAGGTCATTTATTCATGTCATTTACTTACAATTTAGAGAAACATCAGCTTCTTTTGATTGCTTAAAGGTGTTTTCTGTTGTCCATTTTGTAAAGTCTAAATGTGTTCTCAATATTATTAACCCATACATACTGTTTTAACGTAGAACCCTCCCATTTCTTCTTTAATGATACTAAATAGATATATGTATCGTGGCTCTGTATTACTCTCCCAAATAAAGTTCCAATATGAATGTCTTTAATGTACGTGAGATTGTTATGCGTGGTGTCTCTTCTGATGCTGATGTGTCACGTAGTCATTAGCTTCATTAAAATGTTGTCACACGTCATGATGTCATGTATAAAAATGAACTAAAACTCCGCACTTTGCAGTCCATCGTATAGTTATTTCAGGCATCATTTTCTACACGTTCGTAACACTAATAAGACTTCAATCTAAAAGAGGTGTGACGTTGTTTAACTTTTATTGCTTACTCACGCATATGTTTTGTGTGTCCATAGGCAACGCACGACGTACTCGCTTGTCAAAACAAAATAAGCCTTTCTCGTTTGTGTAATAAATTCACCGTCCTTATAACATATTTCGGTTTTATTTTTACACATCATTTTAAAATCTGTTCAATTTACTTTCATTTACGTACAGCTTAAATCTAGTAACTTCAAAAAATAAACTAAGTCATGGTCTTTTGAGTACCCATTTTGAAAATAAAACACGAGTACAAATATAAATATTCATAACATTAGGACCTTTTGCATGTATAGATGATCATTACTATCAACTGTCAGGTTACTAGAACTACATGTTGAATATCTGTCTCTGTGGTATCGTAATGACAGGAATTTATGCAGGTGGCTGACAGCCAACACCTCTTCGGAAGAATAAAAATTGGCTTTTGACGTAATGTCATCTGCAAAGCCATCAACAGATGCATTTCAGAAACACATTCCTTTGCTAAATAAACAATATTCGTGGATAATGTGCCTGGTGGAGTGTCGCTATATTGAGTTCGTAGGCAACATTCCAGAATAGGTGTTTCCGTTGTAAATTCGTGAGTATCCGAAAATCTTACACGACTCCATTTTTGATCGACAAAAAGCAGCGAATTTGAGAGATTACATTTTGTTAATTACCGTTGAACTCTCAATCACCCTATACCTATCACTACTCTACCCGTTTCCCTAACAATAAATATACAGTTACGATTACATATATTATATATTAGTATTGGTTTTCTTTATTTTTCTCAGAGCTGCAATATACAACATAATAGCCTAAAAGCACAGAAACAAAAATAACACACTCATACTTACAGACAGGGCCCTATAATCGCTCATTTGTGTATATGAATAACCAAGGACTCATTCGTCCAATAAGAGTAATGTTACTAAAAACAATATAATTTTAATATACATGGTACATCGTTACACATGAAATGTAGCATTGTAAGTATTTCAATTAAAAATTATAAAAATGAAAGTTACACTAATATTTTTAATTTAAACTATTGGCAAATCACATAACGTTTTATCAGATTTCAAAGTTGTTAATGGGGGATTTACACAATATTTCACATTTTTAGCACTTTACAAATCTCTATTAAAACACAGTTGGTTCTGTAGTAATTTTTTAATGGTTAAGTTATTATTCTGTTCAGTATTTCTACATATATTAACGAATATAAGACTAGAATAATATACTGAATTGATCGGGTGGTATTTATTAAATCTTTACACGTGAAATGTTAAAATGCTTTTTACAAGTACTGTAAAAAACTCTAGCAAATTATATTTTCACTGATGTATTAATAATTAAACAGAATTAACACCTAATACCAATGGTCGAACCCCGAGAACTACAACAAATATAACTGTGACATACATAATACGACTGAAACCTCAAATAACATCAGGGAAACAGTCAGCGAAAACACTATACTTTTATGAATAGTTAAGCCTCGTTTCACTCGAAAACATTTGAAAACGTAAATATCAATAATAGACCGACTTTAAGGATCCTATTCTTGTTTAGGATGATGAGTTATTAGTAGCAGTAACCCCTCTACGAATGTTGTAGAGCTCGTTCAAACATCGATATTTCATCTCGTCATTTCAAAGAAATAGGGAAAGAAAATAAACTAGGAAGATGGCTCTCACATGAACTTAATGAAGCTCAAAGAATGTGGCGTCTTTTTTTTTTACTGCAGGTTATCCCCCAAACACTGGTAATTTGGATTTAGGTAAACACTATCTATTTACGAACATATTTTATCACGACAAAAATTAAGCAGTGGAAGAAAGTGAATGCTCATAGCAACAAGAGAGAGCAAAGTCTTACACATATACGGACACAGATGTCTGACTCAGCGGCACTATTCCTTATTGCCTTGAGCCAAGTGAATGACCTTTAAAATGCGCATATATATACGTAATAAATGTTATCGTTAAGTGTTACATCAACTTCAATTAGAAGAGTAGCGAAGTCACCGACTTACAACTGTTGATGGATGCTGTGAAGAATATTCCAGCTTGAAGTTATGCAAAGGCGGGCGTTGACTAGACCCGTCTATCTACGTCGTTATAATGTTGCACACGAAATGCACATCGAACATTTCATCCGACAATTAGTGTTTACTCAAATTAAAAATGTAAATTAATTGTGCATAGTCTTCTTAATTCAGAAAGGTCACCTTTAGAAAAACAAATAAAAGTGAATTTAATTGAAATCTTAAATGCGATTTCTAAACACTTTTTAACATCTTTCATCGCAGGAGACATTTCTGTGAAGGAAATATTTAAAAGATAAAATCTACCATACACGTTTTATATTTTCTATCATATATTTAGGACACATTAATAACATTTAAAAGAATACTGCGTAGAAAAAGTTACTATAAATTGGATTATTTCTGAAATAAGAGTAACGTAATAAACTTACGAGGATATTTTCTAAGTCTTTCTGATGAAATATGTAAGAAAGCTTGAACTGTACATTCCTATTATATATTTTGTGGGAGTGTATACTATTATAAATATATATTATATTAAGCTGGGTAAAGCAGTGTTTGTATGAAAATAAGTCTTTAAATATTGGTGGTTATATGAGAGAGGGATTTAATATCCCGACTTATTTACTCAAGAAATTCGACTATAATTACCATCATCATAGTTGTTTTTATTTCATTTACTTGCCAATGAGTTTGTTATTTTGAATATTCCCGGAATAGCTAATGTGCGACATTATTTAATAAGAAAATATTTAAAAACTCCATTGTTACCTTTCCTTGTATTAATATTTATTATGAGGAAGCTATAATGATATTTTACGTGAAAAGAGTGTAAGATGAAGGTATATCGTAATCTAACTACCAACTAACACGCTATCAAAAATAGTACTGTTCGTTTATCTGTTGGTATGGAAGATCACAATCCTATGAAAAAAAATTAATTTAAAAAATCGATCGAAAGAAAAATTCTTTTCTAACAATACCAACTAATCTGTTCTCTATACGACTAATAAAACTATTTTATGAAATTTATCTGTACAAAGTTATCGAGCATAAATATATAGTAACATAGAATTTAACCCCTCTATATAAGGATATTAGTCAGTGTCTATTTGAAAATTAATGTATCATACCGAAGTGATCCCTTTTATAAGTGAATTGGATTATATATTTCTTTCAATAAAATTTCGATAATCGTGCTCTGAACGTAGTAAAGACATTATTTCGCATAAATAAACAGTTTTCAATCACTAAACAACAAAGATCCTCGCAAATTGTCGCTTGATTTTAGAACCCAACTAAATGTTTTTTCAATACCTTATATGAACGTTTTAAGGGAATAGTTATGCCTTGATAACACGAGCGTAATGCGATGCGTGAATATTTAACCTGTCATGGCTAATTGTGTTCCGTTGTCTCGCAGGTACTACCAAAGTCGGGTCTATCGATTAACCACATTTCCAAGCATGATATGTGACACGACGCATGCGTTAAAACTGGTACTAAAATAAGACATGTCTTCCTTAATCTTAGACCTAAAGTGACTGAGAATTTAATTCTCTGGAAAAAAGATAATCGCCTGCGAAAACATTGCCTGAAGAGTTGTAGATTCTATTGGGAAATCTAAGAATGTGAACATTGAGTTTTAGACGAACGAAAACATACACACGAATGTGATGTTAAAAATGAAGAAATTTTGCGTGAATCAAAACTGAATTATTTAAACAGCTAACCAGTCCAGCTGGAACAAACACAACGTAAACATGTGGATTATATCAGTTGCAAGTAATATGGGCCAGTTTGGCGAATAAATAAATAAATAAATAAAAAGAATAAACACGAAAACGGATTTTCTTACGATGCGTCTATTTAATCGGCACGTTTAGCAACGAGAACACTATTTAAACAACGGGAATACTTATTTAAAACTTAAGTGTGACAGACCGACAAAATGCTAATGTATATTAAAGCAATACAGATAAACAAAAATGCTTTTTAAAACTGAATCGCTGTATAATAAAAGATATTATATAGCCGTTATATGTTATGTAAAATATTATTTAGAGTGTGACAGACTAACACAAATGCTATTTCAAATTTTAGCGAAACAGATTGACGAATATAATATTTAAATTTTCGGTGTGACAGATTTACGATAATACTATTTTAGACTTTAGCGTTTCAGATTGACGAACATACTATTTCAAACTTTAGCGTTTCAGATTGACGAATATACTATTTCAAACTTTAGCGTTTCAGATTTACGAACATACTATTTGAAATTTAGCGTTATGCATTGACGAAAATTGTATTTCGAACTTATACGTGGAAGATAGTCGAAATAACTATTATAAACTATAGCGAAGCAGATTGGCGAAAATACTATTTCAAACTTTAGCGTGACATGCAAACCTAAATAGTTTTTGAAACTTAAGGTGACATACAACCAAAAATCCTATTTCAGACTCTTGCATGAAATACCGACGAGACATCTAATTCATATTGAATCATAACGTACAAACGAACATTTTATTTCAGAAATAAACGTTACCGTGCGATAAAAAATATTTTTTTAAACTAAAGCGTGACGGGTATAAAGCAATAGCATTTCAAACAAGTGCTATTTCAAAATTAATTGTGACTATTTCAAACTTAAGCGTGAGAGACTTATGCAAATTCTTTTTCAAAATTAAACAGCAGATGTCGAAAATGCTATTCGACACTCACACGTAATAGACCGAGGAAAATGCTATTTCAAACTCATAGGGGATTAACAAAATTGCTATTACGTAGCAGACACTTCAAATACAGGGCGATTCCAACACATGTGACAACTATATACGTTTATAAATTACACAATCATTTCTGTCCTGATAGTGATTGTGAGTTTCCTTTTCAGTTTAGAATTAGATTATGAATAGTTTTGGGATTATTTTGATAGACATTATCATAGAATATTAACATCTGGAGAATTCTAGGACTAACTTCATACTAATGAGACGATCATTACAGTCTTTCCCCATCCATTCAGAGAGTCATTAGAAGTGTAGGGAGTTTACCTATTCTGTTGACACTTATTTTAATCTTTTACAACACGTCATGATCGGCACGATGCTGTCCCAGACGCCTTACCAATCATTAGGCAGCGCTTAGTATTGAGAAACGCAGAGGTGTAGATTAACAGCATATAATTTACCGGCGATGGAACAAAGACATTTGAAAATATCTGATTGAAACATGGTGGAAAAGTCAGTCACAGACTGAAGTTATTATGGGTGTATTGCAGAAAAGATTGTAAATGTTATTAACGGTCACATGGATGGCACTTTTTAGTAGTGGTGGTAATCGTTGCCACTCTGTACTTTTTCACATAAGTATCATGAACCGTCTGGCAGACAGATCTTTTTATACAAATGATTGGATGTGTCGATAATAAGATGGGTTAATTTGATAACTCTTTTTTTAGTTTACTTTAGTTAGATCTCAGAAATCAAGGGACACATTCATTGGTGAGTCACTTCAGATTTATTTAAGATACATAGATACCTGAGTGTTTAATCAAAGTTTTTTTTATCCTTCAAACGTTGATTGATTAAACATTGAAGAACGTTAATGTCGTTAACGACTTCCATGCGGCGTTCTCTTTTGTGTTTTGAAATTCCCTTCTTTTCTCCAGCTTTTTGTCCATTTGTTATTTGCCCCCTGACTATGATTCAACGACGAATCGAAAGTGCTCGTGATACTTATGGGACATTCATCTTATAATTATTTTGACATGAAAAAAAGATTGTTAGGAAAATTGAAGAAATAAAAAAAGGTATATCAATCGGAAATATTCTGTTATGTTTCACTGTGCTTGCTTATTATATATATATATATATATATATATATATATATATATATATATATATATATATGTGTGTGTGTGTGTGTGTAGTGTAAATTTGCTCGCGACCGTTTGATATGAAGTAGTAATACACAACCATTAAGATAACCGATATTTTCATGAGAATGATGTAAATTATTCACTAATTGAAATAAACCACATTTTATTTTGATATAAAACGGTTGGTTATTTTTACAACGCTTGAATTATTTTCATAACGAATGTTATTGTTACCAAGTATCGGGCAATGTGATTTTCGACCTTCTACAGTTTCATCTCATCGAACTTGAGTATCATTATGTCAAACCCAAACTCCATTACGGGATTCTGAACTAACTCTTTATTTAATTCGCGGAGGTCGACTGTTCTCGTTCTATAATTTGGTGCTGAGTAAAAGTCTTATGTATGCTTTTTATTATATTATTAGTATCGCCTATAGTTAGTATTGGACCTTACATCGAGTTTATTACTGACTTTGCGCCACGAATAAATACAAATAATCAATCCTCATAAAAATAATTCTGAAAACATAATTAAAATTGCTTGTTTAGAAAATGTTAAATTTCTCACCGTTATTGTTTAAGGAAAGAGTACTAAATTTTTATTATGATTTTAGGAAGTTTGATATCCGGGAAATAATTGTTTACGAAACCATTATGGTTTATCTAATCTACGTTATTATGTTGTATGTCTACTCTTATTTATATTGTTTTAAAAAGAAACGAGATATAACAGTTACAGTTCCGATTCTCCCATAAGAAATATACGTCCATCCCTTTAACCATGTTGTAGGTAAATGGCGAAGAATAATTCGCATCTAGGAAGCTGCCTGCGAGATTGAAAACTTACAAATCAAAACATCCAATGTTATTCATTCCTGCTTATTTTTGCACCGATATTTTATTCATCCAGAGCAAAGAAAAGCATGGTATCTTTTTTCTTTCTTTTCGTCAGCTTTATTGTAAATGTATTAGTATATATAAACTTCAAATGTTTATGCTGTCTGACTGACGGGTAGTCCCGGTATGCAACTTTCTAACAGCTTTTAGTTCCCATAGTCAACTGTGCAATATCATTTACGGATATAAATTAAGGCTGAAAAGACAAGAACAAAAGAAATATTCGGTTAGTGTCTGTTTCATCTCAGTCGGATTAAAGAGCTGCAAGTCTGGAAGGCTGAAGTATCAACAGGAAATATTTTATTTAGCTTCCAGATTCCGTGTTTAAAGCAAAAGAATATATATATATATATATATATATATATATATATATATATATATATATATATATATATATATATATATATATATATACTTATCAGTGGCGGTTCGTGGCTAAGATTAGTGTGAGTGTAGCTTTAGAAAAGTTTTACCCATTGTTTTAATATAGTGTAGAAGGAAAACAAACATAGACATAATTATACATAATTTATGCATAAAACTGCCGTCAAGTTTCTTTTTAACAAATTCTACTCGGAATATGAGACGAGATAACAAAATAGAAGAAAGATAACAATCTACCCTCGTGGAATAACTTAAGGGTTTCATTTGAAATTCCAATATGTTCCCGAGTTTGACATGAAGATTCACAAGTTTGAAAATATGCACCTAAAGCAAACCGGAGGTTACATCGGTCGAAACGTTGTAAAAATAATAACCAATTAGAGAATAGTACTCCAAATAATACAAACTATCAATTCTCATCTAAAAAAAATTGGTTATGGTATTACTCTCAAACAAGTTGTACGCCAGAGATGGTGTCAAAAAGGTGTATTTCTTTATGCAATGCCTTACAATCATGTTTATTTAATATACGTCTAAACTTGGTGATCTTTCGTCAACTAATAATATTAGTCTATGGTAAACATGTAAGCAAAACCTAAATTTAACACAAATAGCCTAGTTTTCGTCTTGATTTTCCAGAAAGTGGCCATTTTTAGCAGGATACGTCCTGAATTCTACACTATATCACATTCAAGAATATGGTAGATGTTATAAAAACACAGCACCCGCAGAGTCCAAAGCAAACACGGCATTCCACCAGCATACCAAGAATAGGAGACTGAACGCTGTGGGGAGCGACAGTTCTCAACTATCTTTGTGCCGCTGGGTTGACTCGCACATGCGCACTAGAAGCAAACACCAAATAGGTGTAACTATGAATCTCACAGCTCCATGCACTGCTTTTTTACATTAGGTTTTGGATGTCTACTGGCATTAAACTTAAGGATTGTATAATGTGAACGTAAAAAAAAAGAATTAAAGAAAAACGAACGTATTATTTTTAATTGTATCGATAATATTGAGCAGAAATAACCTGGTTATCAATGGCCAGCTAAGTGTCTTAAGTAATTTGTAATTGTATTAGTAGTATCGCCCGTACTGATTATTAAACCTGCAACCTCCAGAAGACTGCCACTTAGAACTGATTATAACTTAGAACTTATATTCGTTGCGCCAATGATTTAGGTTCATAGTAATAATCAGTTCTAAGTGACATGACACCTGACAAATGTCGGAGGTAACATCGGCAGAAACATTTTGACAATAAAATCCAAGATGTCGACAGTAGTCCCAATTCTGCAAATAAGATGTCGATTCGCTTATTCTTATTGACGTCTAACTAAAATGTAATTCTGCGCGTAAATGCAGTGTTCCGTTAAAGATACATAGTTTTTATTTACATTCCTCGGACAGTTTAAGGCTGAAGAGAAGACGGGTACTAATAGTCTTCGACCGGTATGCACGAACATTCCTGTAGTATAAATTGTGAGCGCATATTTCTTATTGTGCGTAGCTTTCTTTGTTAAAAGGGTATGGAATATTGTTGATATAGCTACTGGTTTTGTCGATACGGTTGTAAGTATGTAAATGTTTTTTTGTTGAGTGAGTACTAGTGTGATCGACACATAATTATATTCCTGAACTATTCATTGTGAAATATCTCATGAGACGAAAATAAGTTTGTCATGGTTATTGCTTAGATCCCATAACAATTTTGACGACAATTTTTAGACTACTTAACAAAAGAAAATTGTCCAGAAAATAGTTAAAAATTGCTCTTCGAAAAAATGATTAGTCCAAACATTTCATTCATTTACAATTTACTACGGTGTAAAATGCAAATTGTTCACTTATTTACAATTTACCACGGAGTAAAATGAAAAATGTTCACTTATTTACAATTTACCACGGTGTAAAATGAAAAATGTTCACTTATTTACAATTTACCACGGTGTAAAATGAAAAATGTTCACTTATTTACAATTTACCACGGTGTAAAATGAAAATTGTTCACTTATTTACAATTTACCACGGTGTAAAATGAAAAATGTTCACTTATTTACAATTTACCACGGTGTAAAATGAAAATTGTTCACTAAATTGATTCTTCTAGTGTTGATTTTTTGCATTTAAGAATTGGATCAAAGTGAAGTATATTTGTGTCCGGCCTCAGAAGTGGAGGCACTTTCTAGCTGTGTTCCCAATCCACGTGAGCTAGATTTTTTGCTCACATCGAATACTTATGTTGTGTCTGAATTCATTCTCCTTGCGTAGAGGCAAGTAAGTATGTACACGTTTATGATTATCCGGTGTCATCTGAAAATACAAATTTTATTTAGTAACAATAATCTATTTTTAAAAAAATAGTTTACATTCGCAATAATGCATTTCTGTTTCTTAGAAAACAAATCAGCCATTTTACTGATTTACTTCATAGAATAAAAATCCTACTTACAAAATATCATTTTTTAGGAAAAATAGTTTGTCTTTAATTATATACAATTTGATGAATCTTAGTTACTTAAGAAACGAGGCATCCATTCTAAATAATTAATTTGGGAATCCTATTTTATAGATGTGTATTACTCAGTTATTTATTTTGTATCATTAAAACAACATTATTTTACAGACATGTGCAGCTATATATATATATATATATATATATATATATATATATATATATATATATATATATATAAAGATGAGTGTGATTATGATCGTTTTATTTCGCCAACTATTAGGAATCCTGCTGAAATTTCTTTGTAATCTATCAGAACAGTTGGACGTGTCACGAATAGTCAATTGGTTCGTTTCGTGCCAACCAGTTTAATAGCTTTGCCAAACTACTTTGATTGCTTTCTTACAGTATTCCAATACGTTTGGCGACAGTAATATTGGATCTTATTTTTAGAGGTGCCCACGCATATCTATAAGAGGCCCTATCTGTCATTCATCCTGCCCGTTCGTCGATATGTCACACTTAAGTTTGAAAAAACAATTTGATACGTCCATACATATTTATACGGGGCTATGTCCGTCCGTTCGTTTGTCACGCTTAAGTTTGAAATAGCATTTACATCATTATACGCAGACTGCGTGGGCACATCTAAACATCATCCGTGAAGCTTTAATGTACGGCAAAGTTGAAAAAAACACACTTCTTACGTTATATGATATTTTATTGACTAAATTAAATGGATCGCCAATTAGTTACTTATGAGTTCATTGCTGCACTAACTTACAAAAAAGAATCAAGTATATTAAAGTCTTGATTTATCAATGTCGTGTATGACATGTGGATTCGCTAACATTTTGGACGCAATTGAATTTTACTTCAACTTTCAATACTCTATTATTTCAGCTTGTAAAGTTAACCTTCGTCAGATCAACCAAATGACAATATCCTTTGAATATTCCATTACACTTGTCGATTACTAGTTTCACTTGTACTTCTTATATTTTGCACCAAGTATGCGTCACTATCTTGTATTTGCTCTAGATGCGATGAACTAATAAATCGATGACAATAGACAACACAGTCTATTTATTATATGATTTTATTTACTTCCACAAAATTACCGGCTTGTTTTTGAGTTACTTGAAAACCTCATGTCTTTTGATAATTCTCGACTTATCTATATGACTAGTAACCTGCCATTTAACAGAGGCGTCCGCAGTTCACTGCTTCAACTCACCTTCACCGCTCACTATTTAAGGATCTCCTGCTCTTCTAATATGTTTGACCAATCAGTTCGCATATCTCAGACACTTACCCTATCTAACGATGTTGCTAGTGTGCATCGTCTAAAATAACGGACAAGAATATGTCTTGAAATTAAGATCATTTAGGGCAGACATAGTGATGCTGGTAGTGGTTCAATGTCGAGTATATACTGCCTAACAGAAAACTGGGTTCGAAATGATATATAAGTTGGTAAAAAATGTTATCGTCTAACAAATAGGAAAGTTACCAATTTCTTATATAAAACGTTTCATCATTATTGTAATAAAGAGAAGGTTCCGGTGTTTCCTCCTTCTACAGGTCAGACATGGCTGACGATATATATATATATATATATATATATATTTTATCAAGCTCTGTTTTGTCGTGAAACCTTCGGAAATATGTTTTTATCAATACAATAAAATATGATTTAGTCACAAGAATACTTAGATTAAATATTCATTCGGAATTGATTTTGTTGAGATAAGAACAGTGGCTTATGTACGTCAGGTCTTAATGGTAAAGACAAATGTTTAGGTAGCCTCGATAAACATCTACAAATCCACAGAGACGTCGCAATTACTTTGCATACACACACATTAAACACAATAAATATATATAATCAGATTTGGCAACTTAATTTCGTCAGGCTAAGTTCCTGTAATACAAGCAAATATAAACACGAAATCACATTCGTAGAGGTGACACATGTCATACAACATACCTTTTAATTATAAAACTCAAATATAAGCACATGCTACTTTTTATGTTATTAAACTTTTCTATTTCATGCTTTGAGTTCATTCTGTAACACGCGATTACATGATGAAATCTATTTCAATTCTCACGATTTCAAATACAGCAACGGGCTGTAAGCAACCTCGTACCAATTACGAAGTAGATCGGATTTTAACATATAACTTTAGAAACTCATAATCAATCTTCCTGTGACAGTACAAATGAGGACACACGCATACAGCATTCTACATTCAATAACTATATACATTCACACATCCATTGTTTACCAGTTTACATATATACACGCATATTCAATCGCCATGCGAATTAGGTCCACAATTAAGTGGTAGACACGCACACGCACACGCACTAACCCACACGCATATATATATATATATATATATATATATATATATATATATATATATATATATTGTATAAAGTGAAGACTTTTAACCCTGTTCCTTTGACGGCAGTAAGAATAGAACCCATGCATCATAGACTACTAAACTCACCACTCTATTCAACTCATTCATTCGCAAGTGTTTCAAGAAATCTATTGTTATATGCACCATCTAACAATAAACAATTCTTTTAGACAGCCATTACACACTCTCACAAAAACGTACTCCATACAGATTTAAGTACACAGTTTTCTCTATAACATGTTCGTCTTCTCACCTTTTCACTTAGTGCCGGTAAATAAATTACATCGGATAATTTATACCATGCCCACCGTAATTGTTTCATTTAATTCTTCTAACAATTTCATACATAATATACCGGATTCTGAAATCAAATAACAAACCTTCCCTTATATTCGTTGCTCATTCCAGAATATCGGAATAAATTAAATTATTTACTGCCATGCGTTACTTACAACTAACGAAACGACGCTCATTCCAGATTTTAAGAATAAAATAAGCGAACGGATACGGTTCTACTGTACATTGATTCAAAGTGGCGTCATGTACCTATAAATCTGATAGAGTAAATCAATTTCAGTTACGAATAACTTTATTCTTTACCTTATACATTTTCACCATAAACACTTAAACACTTAGATACATAACAACGTTAAGGCTTTTAACTCAATTTAAAGACAAACACGGCGTAAAACAAACAGTGGTCATCGGCTAAAAAACATTCAATTCCTCATAGATATTTTATGGATACCAATAATATATTTTTACACCACGATGCCAGTACTAATTCACACACTACACAAGTTAACATTTCCGATCTTGACCATCCATACTTATCAAACATTACTCAAACAATCGGAAATCCTTGGAATTTATTATTGTCCATAACATATTATTATCATTACTTTTCTTTCCTATACTTCTCTTCCTTTACAATCATCGTAAACAACGCTATATTGCGGTATTTTGATTCTACTTGATACGTTTTCCAATAAGCATATACTTCATTTTCTTTTTCTTTTCTTTTCGTTTTATTTAAACTGTTACCATTTCTAAACATCTGCTTTCTACGTCGATTAATTTTTATTATTTAATCTCTATTTTTTCAAAATATACTTTACCATGAATTTTAGGATCTATTACTTAATCTCCTCTCTTCTCGGTCACTGAAAGAAAAAAAATAATTCTAGACTGTGGCAATTTCGTCATCGATATAACTATTTATCGATTTTACAATTCATTTCTTTGTGGTTTATTTTTATCTTTTACTAAATATACTGTACTTATTTTTTCACTCCTCGGTCAGTGAAAAAAACATCTAGACTGCGGCAATTTTTAATTACTTTTCATTTCGTTATGCAGGAGATGAATTTCGTACTTCCATTCTTTCTCTAGGTCTTTATTTATTGAGTACAACACATAAAACTGTTAATTAAATTCGGGTTATTTTCCGTTATTCATTTTTACGTTTCAAAACATACGTAACATTACAGTACAACATCTGTTACGTAATCTATTCTCTTCCTCGTCTTTTAGACTGCAACAGTGTTTATTATTTGAAATACTTGTTCTTCTATTCAACTATTTGTCGATTTTACATGCCATTTTTACTTGTTTTCTTTTTTGTTATGACACTATACATATTCTTTTTCCCTCCTGTGTAAGTGAACAAAGAAATATTTCTGCGTTTAATTAATTAATATAAGGTTTCACAGTAGACTTTTAGATGCAAAAAAATTGTCTCGCTAAACTATAATTTCTCGATTTGAAGAAATTGGAATAACCGCAATTTGCAGTATAACTCTCTATCATACACCTTTATAAACATTAATGTAGTAGACAAAAGCCTTTATACATAATCTACTCATAGCTAGCGAATATGCAAATATAGAAAAATAATAGATTATAAGAGAATGAAAAATAGGTATAAAAGTTACTACGAATATTTAGCAAGTTTATTTTATTTTGTCACGCTTTATCTAAACAAGAGTTTATACCAACTATACATTATAGAAAATGCCAAACTCATATATATATATATATATATATATATATATATATATATATATATATATGTACATCCACTTTAAAATTACTAACGAGCAATAAGTAAACATATCTAAAATATGTTGCCAGTAGGGTTAGCAACACCATTCAAACAAAGACATTTAATGGACATAAAAATACTAATATTTACTAAACCATATCTACAAATACATCTTTAAAATGTAAGCAAACAATTTCGTTTACGCCCCAATTCAACTAAATAGTTAAAACTTAACTAGAGAAGAAATTCTTACACCTTATCAATTCACACTCACCCCAAATACTTTACACAATTTTATACAATGTATTTAGTCATTGTAATACTTTGAAATATTTATAAAAGTTATGAACAACACAAGAACAAAAACACAAAATAATATTATTTGCGATAATCCAACAAGAACTAGTATCAACACGAATAGAACGAATACCAGAAAATAACACTGACTGAAAAAAGGGTTGAAGATTGACCGTTACAAAAGAAGTGTTATTTAACTTTTGCGGTATATATTGCACTCATATTTACAAATGAACACTCTACGACAAGAAATGTCATATAAGCTGCATGGTAAACATTTAAGAAAATCTCTGTGTCAACTATCAATGACGCTATTAGCCCCCACGCCTGTATCCACTTGTTTTTACTCTGTTTAACTTTTCTAAAATGACTGCCTGTCTGTTCTGTTTTACTTTTGTTTTGCCTTCTATTCATTGTTTACCCTTTAATATAAATTCAAAAGCGTTTACACTCCCGTATTTATTGACTATGACAATTCACATCATAACATAAATTACTCATTTTAAAAGACTCTTAAACTATAAGTCAAAACAAACTAATTAACTCGAGGCATTAAATTTAGTTTGCTATTTGTTCATAGACAGGAGTCAACATACGATGCGACTGACTCCATAAATTAATCATTTACCTAGGATTGACTATGACAAGTCACATCATATGATAAATCTCTCAATTAACAAGAATCGTAAATTATGAGTTAATATCACCTAATTTATTTAATTATAAATTTTCCCATCAACGGACATTAACAAAAGATGCAAAGTGACATAATTAATCTAGAAATAGTAATTCAATCGTTATATTTTCAATAACAAATAAATAAAAATAATAAAATTAATTCAATAACAAAAATAAAACAACATCTAATACGGAATCAATCCAGCCTCCAAACGAATACATGAAAATAGCCACGACTACCGTTATGAATAGTTACATATTTGTACTACAAGATAAACTAGTTAATTAATACGAATACGTATTAATATACAAGACTAAATATAACCTATCAAAATATGTAAACTATAGAGACAACACAATTATATAAAAACAAAACTTAAACAAAATTTAAAAAATCATAAACTGACAACCATTTACAGATGAAGCTGATTATTACAACCGCTTTCACTAATATTACTTTACTGATTTAAGTTTATCTTTATATTCGATTGTTGGAATACGCAGCAGCAGTTAATGTGGTTATCTTAGATTTAAAAACAATCTTAAAATAAAAGTTTCTCTCATCCAATCAGAAAATTACAGCGCGTAGTATAAACACTCAAACACACAGCTTTCCTTCATTTCTGTTCATTTTTGATAGACAAAACAGGCGAGTACATAACAATCCATCCTAGACACATTGGGGAAACAAAGACCCTCTCAATAAGCAGTGCACATATAACACGAGATTTTCACGGAGTACTTAAAAGCGCCAGCATATACACACTGTTAACCGAACAGTCTCGCACACACGTTAGTACGTAAACTCTCTCATAAAAACAGGCACGTCAATATACACACATACACCAAAAGCCTATACTATTTGCACACATGTAAACACATGGCACCAGCCGATATTTAGCGTTAACATACTCTCACTTACAAAAGAAACACGCTAATACACACGCATATGTTTGTGCGTGTTTAATTACACACGCGTAATGGCACAAGGTGACAGCTGTAACAAGCAAGCTTTTATCAGCCCTTTATTTTCATTTGTCTCAAAAGTTGGCTATACTAAATTAATATATTTAATTCTATTTCAAACACAATATACAATATACTTGAACGATAATGTGTAGAACTTTTATATACACCACAAAAGACAAAGTAAAATAAAACGTTCTCCAACAAGATGTAATAGATCTGTAAAAAATGAAACGGTGTCACTAACTGAAAAAACATGTTTTTACTAGGCTAAACTAATACACTTAAGAAAAATAATATAGTTTGTAGGACGCTTGGTTCTTTGGATTATTCCAAAGAAATAATATATAATGTTACTTTTAGCATCGTTCGTACTGAGGATCGAACTTTCCCGAAACTATCACTTAAAAGGTCTTATAACTTCATACATTTATGTTGTGCGTTTGGGTGTTGATAGTACGCGCGAGTTTTAGGCACTACATATTTCTTAGACTGTGATTGATCGAGAAAAACCGCTGATTTCAGCTGTTTTCTAATCAATAGTCGATACATAATCACAACATTTACTGCGCTGCTGAATCTAACAATAATACCCTTTTCTGGATCGATATTCGCATGGCAATCGAAACGGTGTATAACTTCTCTTCTGGAATAATTTATTGACGTTCTTTTGATATTTTTCGAAATTCTAATTTCTATTTAGTTTGTTGATGAAATGTGACATTATTGACATTCAAATTAATTTTTCATAGATTTTCAGAGGATAAATATTTAAACAGATATACCTATTGTTTTTTGTGATCTACTTTGTCTCATTGAAATGTAGACTTATGCCCCTTGTACATTTCCAGGAAAAAACAATCTTGGATTAACACGTGTTACAAATCTCTCTCCAAGTAATACGTTTTGGACTAAGAAGTAACTTTTTCATCACTTGTTGAGTTATACAAAAGTTTCATTTAATTCTTTTATAAATACTCTTACTATGACTCATGATACTACTAGAAATCAATAAGCGACGAGACAATGAGATCATGAAAGAAAAAATAGCGATTTCTCAACAAAAATGATTAACGTATGAACAGAACTTGTTTCAAGAATGACAATTAAGGAGGTGAACTGTTTTAAAGCATATATTATAGTTATTTTTGCAGATATTTTATCTGCAAACAGTAAATAATTCATTTACGACGAACTCTGAGGAATTAGTTTTACTTCAGGGTTTTTACGTTGGAATAACACTTACTCAACTAATTTCTCTCATGAGAACGATACTCGGTAAACATTAGGAAAATTAGGGCACAGACATTAATGTTATTCTTCGAAAATAAGGCCAAAGACTTGACATTCGCTAAGACAGTAGAGCAACTTAAAAAAACATTATTAGCGTTCATCAATAACTGTTTAAGGTTAATCATAATTGCCTAAAACTAACAAGAACGATGCTGACGACAATATTACTATTGCTGGTTATGTAAATCATAGATGCGAAAACTGGCAAATGAAATCTCTTAAAGAGGATTACTTTACATGTGTTATATTCATTGCATGACAACAATCGCCACAGTATTCGGATATTCATACACATTTACCTTCAAGACTAGAACATGATAAAAATTACACAGTCAAAGTTCTTACTACGGAATGCAACGTTTATTTAGCCTTAAACGCGAAACTATGATGGTGCAACATTCCAATAATCTATCTACTACATTAGTGTCCGGGAAAAGGCTAATAAACCTCCTACAATGAAGCCCCTGCCAAGTGCCTGCCGGTATCCATTTTTCGCGCTTCTGTCTACTTAAGAAGCATACGTGTCAGGATTTATTCAATTATGGATATATGAATTAGGATATTGTAATCATCAGAGATGAAACACCTCCAACATACACACAAGCCATACAAATTTGGCACACAAAAGACACTCAAGTAGCAGTGTGAAATAACCAAATTCAAACTGTGTCTGCAACATTCAAAATCGATGTTGAATCTTGCAGAAAGTCTATTACTGTTTTAGTAAATAGCAGTCAAGTTTGTCTTCAGCTGGGCACGGCTTCGGATATTACCCTTATCTCACGTTCCATGTGGAAATATATTGGGAAGCCGACATAAACAGAAACACATCAGATAGTTCGAGGTGCGTCAGGCAACAAAATTCAGCTGAAGTGTGAGTTAAATTGTAATCTACCTTTAAAGATAAATTATTTTCTCGGACATGCTATCTATGATACTTTTGATTAAAATGTGTTTAGTTTGGACTGGATAGAGGAATTGCACCTTTTCGATAGTAAGCTCGACTGCGTTTTAACACTTTACATATTTCTGATATTCTTTGTATTGAAAATACAATTCACATAAATACTAAAGTCTAAATTTCGCAATGTTTTAGACGAATCTAGGATTGTGCACTAAATCAAAGGATACTCTTAAATTAAATCTGCTGCAAAACCTATTTTTACACCCAAACAGTCATAGTGTATTAGGAGTTAGAATATCTCAAATAAATACTATAACCGACGAATTACTCCGCATGGGAAGCTCCCATTCTAGTTATGAAAAAGCGAATAGAAGAGTAAGACTGATAATTCCACTGGATGAAAGAATTCCTTCGATACACATCAGTACCCGTTGGTTTTGCCAGAACTCTCTTTAGCAAAATTAAAGGTGGAAATTGTTTTGCAAAAATGGATTTTTCGGATGCTTTCCTACAGTTTGAGGTTAATGAGAGGTCAAAAGAGCTTCTGACAATCAACATACACAAATACACTAGCTAGATTTAACCGCCTTCTTTTCAGGGTCAACCAAACTCCATCCATATTCCAGCAAAAACGGATGAAATGTTAACTGGATGGACAGGAGTGTTTGTATTAGTCGCCTATATCATCGTTACAGGTGCTACACAGCATGCACTTCTTCAGCGTTTGGTTCTAGAGCGTTTTAGCGAATTCAGCAACATGGATGTCATGTAAAAGCTGACAAATTTGCATTTTTTAGAACAAAACTAAAAAGCTGGAATTTATTTTAGCAAAACTGGTCGACGGCCATAATATTTCAACCATTACAAAAATGCCGGCAGGGGCAAATATTTAGACTTTATGCTTTTTCTTTGGCATGGTTAGCGACTACAGCAGATGTTTGCTAGAACTTCACCGAGTTTGTGCACCTACAACAATCTATTTAAAAAGGATGTACCATAGAAATGGTGTAGTGAGTGTCAGTCTGTCGTCAATTATGTAAACTCATTACTTTCTTCAGATATGTTACTCACGCACTACAACTAATTCATTGATATTTATCTAATTATGGTGTTGGAGCTCATGCATCCAGGTCCCATGCCGAGTGAAACTATAAACGAATAGATTAGGAAGAATTGACGATAATCCCCCTTCCCCCCAAAAATTAACAAGATGTTATATGCACGTCATTTTACCTTGATCACACGTCGTAAACCTTTTGTTAGCATTTTTTTAATAAAAAGGGTATCATAGTCTCTACAACAAACCGTCTGCACAGATGGGTAACTATGCTGTTGGATTATGCTTTCTCCAGCAGATATGATTCAACTGATGTAATCAGAAACGCAGATGGATCCAAACTCATGGAAAAGCAAACCAAAATCAATGAGGGTCCGTCATTTCAGCATTATCTGTGGAACAAGTAAATTATTTCCGTGCTCGCATCAACTGTCAGAGCACTGCTAATTACTTCACAGATGATCCGCGAGGCTAAAACTCTGCCCCCTTATTCAAGGCAATATTACTTTTTCACCATACAAAATGGCTTTAAGAATTTAAAGACAAAAACATTCAACTTTTTTTCAGCGCCAATAATCATTGTCTGAGGGTAATGAGTGTATTCTGTTCGGGGAACGTGTGATTGCTCCAATAAAATTGCAAAATTGTGTATCGGAACAATTTGAGTTTGCATCTCAAAGAATTTGCCTGATAAAAACTTTAGCACATAGCTATGTCTACTGATCAAACATGGACAAACAATTTTAATACATGAGCCATACCTCTTCAAAAGCTCCACTGAGGGAGAATATTTTCTACTATTACTAGAAACCTACATTATATAGCCTGAATGTTATTTTAATGACTCGCATTACCTCGAAGAGAACTATTGTAAAATTACAACACATTTTCAGTCGATTTGGAGAACATGATACCATAGTTTCTTACAATGGTACTGCTCCTACTGGACGCCACCATTTCATCCTCAATCCAACGGACAGCTCAGGCGTTTTGTAAACACATTTAAAAGAGCTTTCTTACAACTCAAAAGAGAAGAAACTAGTCCATGAATCCTAGAAATATTCTTTGGGAATTATAAAGCTACACCAAAATCAATTACCCCTAAAAGTAGTTCACGGGCTGAAAATCTTTCAGACCATGCGAAAAAGCCTTAGCAAAAGACTATCAACATTGAAGAAAAGAAGTGGACACAAGGGTACATATTCCGTCTAAACGAAAATGTGATTTATGACATCAGTGTACAGTCTTACGAATCAGGTGCGTCCCTATTATCACAAAAGAAACCAATATGCAAGGCTTGCAGTATGATACGTTCCACTTAAGATATCTTTGGATACATTTGATTTTCCTAAACAACGCGCTCCAGTCAGGCAAAGAGAACAACTGAGGGCATCATTTAAAATGTTATAAAAGAGTTCGGTTCGCATCAAAAAGTCTGCAAATACAATACAGGTCTAGACACGTCAACACACACAAATAGCATACATCTCAAAGGGGAGATATTAGATGAAACATATTATTATCTACATAACATATTTAAATGGGAAGTAACTCTTTGCCTTGGTGATCTATCTTGCTTTGAAGACGTTTTGAGAGTTGAGTGATTCCCTTGTACATTTTCAGAAAAGGGTTTGTAACACGTGTTAATACACGTGTTACAAACCTTTTTCCAAGTAAGACGTTTGGGACTAAGAAGTAATTCTTTGCTTGACTTGTAAATGGAGAAAAATGTTAATTGTTGAGCTATACATGAGTTTCCTTTATATATATATATATATATATATATATATATATATATATATATACTGTGTTTCTCGCTTTATTGCAGATTATAATATTGTTAATAACTTCAATAATATAAATCCCACACGTTTGAAAATGTTCACACTGAACGAGTGCTACTAAGTAGGTAAGATACCAACATATTTTGCAAATCTATACTAGGTAAAGTTATAGACATTTCTGTATTTGTTAGCAATTTTTTACTGTTTCTCGCTTTATTGCAGGTTTGTTAACATACAGTCCATAGGTGATATAATAAAAATTGACTTAGCATTGTTAATTATGTTAATCATTTAAATCATAAGTAACAATATGAATGAAATTTAAGGAAGAAATCACCAGATATTCACCACAAAATTGAATCATTTATCAACAAATCTCCCAGTCGTCTCGCTGTGTGTTCATAACGTTGGTTGTTTGAAACATCAGACTTGGAACATTCTGGGTGAAAGTGTACGTGGGATAAAAGTATGTAATGATTGCAAAGAGAAAATAATCCTGATAGAAAATAATATCATAATCATAGAAACAAGATAATAAAATGATAAGGCGCACCCTACTCATCAAGACATACACCGCGTCTAAATAATGCATTCAATTTTTGCGCAGTTTATTTTCCAAAATGAGAAGATTTTTATGTGGCACCTCTGTTTTATTCATCAATTTGACTTCCCCATTTTCTCATGACAGAAAGATTATTATAATAAATGATGATGAAAAGGACAATCTTAGATCAATTTTATCTACATATACTATAGCGAAATGTAGTATGATAAACATGTTTGTTTTATTAAAGAGAAATGATCCTGTTGATTAACACATGGGACTAGACAAAAGAAACATCAGAATCATTTATATATATATATATATATATATATATATATTTATATATATATATGTGTGTGTGTCAATTTTTATTGATATTTAGGATTTTTGTGTCTTTATATATATATATATATATATATATATATTCACATATATATTCACATATATATATATATATATATATATATATATATATATATATATATATATATATATATATATATAGCACATCAATGTTATAAAGGACATATTAACGTCACTTCATAAAACTTGTTTTATTAAACATACAATAGTTTCGGCTAACACCAAGTTATTTGTATAATGCTCCTGTGCATTAATTTCTTGGTGTGCATATCTTCAGTGCTAATTGTAAAAAACAAAGCTAACACGCAAAAAACATAATAAACTAGGCGAGCAGTGCCTGAATTATAATAAGTACTCAGTATCAACAAACATATATATATATATATATATATATATATATATATATATATATATATATACATATATCAATATACAGACTGTTTCGCTGTATCACAACTCTTCACTGCTAGACAAGCAACTACCATAAGCCGGAATCCAAACTCGACTGTCTAGATATTTACTTAAAAATAGGCGACATCATAAAGGATGAATGATAAGTTTCGAAAAAAAACAGATTTTGTGCCGAGGTAAATATTTATATGGGAATTATTTGCTTGCTATGTTTATATTATGAACTTGCCAACATTCAAGTGACCACTCATTTATCAGTAAAACCGGATGTTGTTGTTCAAACAGTGGGCCCACACCATGTGGAACATGCGATTGACCTTCACCTTTATTGCTGGTTATTTTCTGATTAAACCGCTAACTTAAAAAAACACAACGAAAGATGCACATAAAATATATGATATAAACCATTCTGCATTAGATGTTTAAATTAACGTTAATGGATCTTCATGATAATTCGCTACAACTTTTATCTACGGCGAGGCTATTTTCACTAACCGTACTGATTTTATATGTAATCAGCGATCAGAGCTGATAAAAGGTACTTGTTCGGAACATTGCCTAACAAACGGTATGGTAGTGAAGTAGTCAGCGCTAGGTTAGAAAGAGGGTTTAACAAAGCCGTACATATTGACGTTGAAGAACGTTGAGCTGTTGTTCGGCGTGAGTCGTAAAATGACATTCGGGGTGTTCAAAACCTGGAAGTACATAGTTTCGTACGACCCGGGACATTTGTAAAGGTTTCCAGAAGCATTTTTGCGGATTGCTTCACAAAACTCACCAGACTTCGCGTATAAGAGTTTGACAACTATTTGACTAGTTCGCCCTGCCTCAATCCGGTTCGAGCGGCTAATTGGCATGGTCAGGTTAGAAAGCCTTATCTAGCTAAACGGACTGCTGTCAAGATCGCTCGCTGTTTCTCGGTCGTCCACAGTCACCTTTATTTCATGTCCTTGCTGGGAGCCCTAGTTGCGCAGGCTAAGAGACGGGGCGGCGAATCCAACCCTACGCGTCAGCGCTATATCGTGTATTTATCTTGAAGAACATCTCTCATTCTTAAAAAACAACATTTGTTTTTATTTTTATAACTAACTAGTCGACACTCTTATCCCAATTTTGCTTGCTATCGGCCCTTAAAGCAATCGGAAAACAGATATACTAAGAGAGGTTAAGCAGGGTTTTACTAAACCCACCCATTTCGCATTTGATTTAATTATTTTATTTTTCATTATTATTATTTTTATTTATTTCCAATTGTTTTCGGTTTCCTACCCCATCATAATTTGGGGAATATTTTAAATGTTATATTAAATAAAATGCATAGATCAATGCGGGAATATTTGACTTAGTTTAGCCCATGGGGAAAAGGTAGTATTTTTGTGATTGTCACTTGTTTATGGAAACAAACTATGGAGACTACCATCGACCTTCTCCCTCTCAAACATTTTGGTTTATATCTCATTCATTTAATGCATTTTGTAGAAAACGGATAAATAAAGGCACCTTTTCAGCGACAAGTCCGCTAGCGTCCGGTTGTCAACTTCCTCTTTCCTGTTCAACCGTCGATAAAACCAGTACACCAACGGAGGTCTTTCTTTACAGACCCTAGCATTTTCATTCGTCTCTTTCAAGACAGCTTATCTGCTACGGCTTACGCAGTTCTACCTATCCTTTTAAGGACAAATGACTTCAAATATGTATAGCTATTCTACCTGTCCTTTCAAGGACAATATCCTTACTATATTATTTGTCATACGACTTATTTTTTCCAGGAAAACGTACCCACTACACCTTCAATGTGTTTATTATTCGTTGCGAGACCATTTTCTGTTTAACCTGTCCGGCTGTCATCTAATTAAAACTCGGCCAGCATCGATCGGTAACACTCTGCAACAATTAAGTTGTCAGTTTGAACAAACGAACACTGTAATTCAATATTAACTTATTTAATACAACAAATAACACTTGAACATAGATGAAAGAGAAATAGAAAACTGTAAAGGTTTATTGATTTAAAATTAGGCGTCTGTATAAAAATGACAGAATCCACGAAACTAGAAACCAACAATAAATCGAATAATTAGTTCATCAGGAAAAACACGGCATATATAAAAGTAGATCAGCGAATATAAGGAGAAAATATTGAAATATAAATTAGTCTGACCAATTAGACTGATGAGCAAATTAAAGTTGCACCGCCTCTTATAGCTCAGTTCTTTTTCATTCCCAATGGTGAAAATGTTATAAAAAATAACACAACGTAATGTTTTTTACATAAACATTCAGAAATGTAAAGTTTAAATAGAAAAAACATAAAAAACAAAACCATTTTAGAAAAAAAATATGTTTTTAGTTACGTTTTAACTCACCGAAAACGACCAAATTGCTTTCATCGAATGTAGAATTTAACGGAATATTTGCATTCCCCATGACTTCACACACTACTACTACTAATAATAGCAGTTCCGAAATCCCCTGCTTGTGTTAAGGCGCTAGGTGTATGAGTCTTCAGAGTTAATGCTTTGAGACAATCGCCTGAATTTTAGAATATTGTCTCCAAGTCTATTCGACGATGTCATCTCTCCACAATTTCGTCAGTATGTTATGTAATCATTTAAGACCCCCATACTATCCTAGTTCTCTTTTTATTGTGTTCAACAGATATTCATAGCACCTGATGTGTTGCTCAATGGTTTTCCAAACCTCCTCATGTGTAAACCTGCCTCTGTAATTAGATTCCAAGAATTCACATGAAGCATCTTATTCATATTGTTTGTATAATCTTACATCACATATGATCTTTAGTGTTTATAATCCTTATTCATAAAAGAAGATTAATTGTGCAAGAGCTGAGTCTGATGTTTATTGTTTCTTCAAAATGGCTTGAGTTTTGCCTATACAATTCCTGTGAAGAAAATTGGGCGTCTGCATAAAGCCCACTATAATCTTGCCTCAAGAATTCTGGTCTGAATTCTGTCCTCCTCTTTTGTCGCAGCTATTCGTCATACCTGCAAGATCGCAGGGTCACTCCGAGAGCAACAACTTCAAGTGGTTGCATACAAAGTCGGGAGATGTTTGGCTACGTTATTTCCACACTCACTGTATTTGAAAAGTGTTGTGGAATGATCCAGATTCACCCATAGTAACAGGATATATCCTTCAGGTCACTATGAAGTCGATACATTTCCCCTTCATAATGAGAACCGCTTAGCACGTCTGCATAGAGCCAGTAATGCCGACCAACTTATTGTAATTAAGTATTATTAATACAATTCCCATTTCTTTCAATTCTTGTCTTGGGTTTCTTATTCACTTATTGTTAGTCTTACGATATAATAAATTGGCGACGAGAGATTACGATTTAAAATCTAGTTTGTTAACACATAACGAATTGACGATCTTCAATTAGAAAAAATGTTTTTTGAACAGTGGATTTACAACTCTCGATGGTAACATTACAAAGACACAAAGAAACGCTTCTCATGTAAGAACATTTTTTTCTTCCAAAATCAAATTGCCAACCAAATTTTTTGAAAAGATTTGAGATGAAAATATATTTTTGTTTTCATTGTATTTTGACTGTACGTATATGTTCTTCCTTTTATAAACGGCTACAGTTGTTGTCTGAGGAAAGTCAAAACAAAATATTTTTTAGAAAATGGTGAAATTGCAACAAACTATAGTCTAACTTTTTAAACTACATGTAGAACACCAGCAAAGAAATGACAAAAGGTTTGACAAAATGTTGCATTTCATTGTCCAGCGAACACAAGAATTAAAGCAAGCTTGATTCTCTTTAGCAGATACGGTTGCGAATTCGATTGGAGATTTCACATATGACCAAGATAATGGTTCTATTTTTTCTGTCTACTTTCGGAGGTTTGTCCGATATTTTCAAGGAAGAATGTTCAGAATGGTCACAATGGAAATAAATTTCGCCTACTTCTTCAAAAATTGAACCCAACTGCAATTATAGGTACTGCAACTATATTCTATAAGGGTACTGGGCGAAATTTCATTTGATGAAACTGTGCAATTACTGACAAATGTTTTTGGCGAAAAGTTGTACCTTTTTCAACTTACGTTGGAAGTGATTAAACCTGCCAATAAGAGACGACGATGATTCTGTTAGCTATGCCAAAATCGTAAATCGAGAGTACAATCAGTTTAAACTGGAAACACTGACTGCAGATCGCGATGTCTAATTTTTGTACAGGCCGTAACTGCAAGCAACGGTTCCAAGATAAGGGCGTGAATCGTGACGAAGGTGGAGCAGGACCCGAATTTAACGTTGCAAGCGATTATCGATGAATGAAATAGAATCGTAAGCATACGACACTATTCGGCGAAGATTGAAGAAAAAGACGTGATTCAGCTCTGATAGGCTAGAAGAGATGGTTAAGAAATATACATTTTAAACCTATTCGTCGCTACGCAGAAAGCACATGAGGTGGAACCCCAAAACATGTGGAAACACAGAAAAGCGAAACCCAGATAGATTTCCTTCATGTTTAAGATTTCATATAAAAGGCAAGTGCCCCTTTAAAAACAAAATTTGTTATTTTTGTGGAAGGTTAGGGCACATAATGCCTCTGTGCAGAGCCATCATTTAATAAAATTGGTTGATATAAAAATTAACAACAAAAATATTCGTGTTCAGAAAAACAGTGGTAGTAACTTGTTTATAATCAGTGAAGACTCCTGGGGAAAAAATGGTAAACCAACATTGGTTCGCAGCGAAAAGGTCGCAAAATGAGTAACTGACCGAAAGCTGAATCTCATAGGAGAATTTATGCGCAATTTGATTCATTCGGTATCGACTGGATGGCCTTATTTGACTTGTAGGATATACCGTAACTCAGTAGACGCCCCCTCCCCAAACACAAATAATAACAGTGAAAAACTTAAGAACATCTTGAAAATAGATTTCTCTGAGATATTTTCACAGAGTTTTAACAGATGCAGAAAAAATAAAGTAAAATTGCAGGTAATGGAAAATGCGACCCCAATATTTAAACCAATATTTATTGTATCCTATGCAACTGTAGAATCGATAGCCCAGGAGCTCGTTCGCCTCAAACAAATGGAGATACTTACAAAAATACAAAATTCAAAGTGGGCGTCACTCACGGTATGCATAAAAAAAAAATCTATTCGTGTGTGTTCTAATTTCATAATAGGCCTGAATATGTGCCTGAAAACGCATGAATATCCATTGTCCAGCGCAAAATACATTTTCCAGTATTTAAATGGCGGAAAAATGTCCCCGAAATTAGATCTCAGATGCGTATCTGCAAGTAGAAATCGAGGAAAAGAGTACGAAATTGCATACTATCAATACGCATAGAGGATGTTATTCGTTTAATCGTCTACCTTTCGGAGTGAAAGTAGCACCAAGTTTGTTCCAAAGAATAATAGATAACATGTTAGCGGGTTTGGATTACGCTATGACGTACTTGGACAATATATTGATCAAGATAGAGACCGTTAAAAAACAGATTGAATGAGGTTTAAAAAATGCTGAATATGGGTTTAAGCTCAGCGTGGATGAATGCCAATTTTTATGTCCAAAATAAAATATTTAGAAGAAATTATAGACGCAAAATGCAAAAGTCACGACCCAGGAAGGTCGAGTGCAGTTCAAAATATGCCTGTCCCGACAAATCTTTCCTAATTGCAAGCATTTCTAGGTCTTGCTAATTATTATCATATATATATATATATATATATATATATATATATATATATATATATATATATATATATATATATGCAGGTTTTACGTTCCCCATTAAACGAATTGTTCAGAAAAAGATTTAAAAAATGGCTATAGACAGAAGATTGCCAGAAGACTTTTAAAAAAGATTAATCGTCATAATGTGTTAGAAAATGTTCTGATGTAACATCAAAACATTTTTTAACACATTATGATCCGAAATTAGAAAAAGATTTTACTACGGATACGAGTATCTACGGTACCGGAGCCATACTACTCAATAAAGACAATTTATTGGGCACAAACGTTATTGCTCATGCGAGGAGAGGTTTAATCTCGCCTTAGAAAAACTATAGCCATATCGAGAAGGAAAGTGTATTGTTAGGACTCCTACCGAAAACGGATTACCTCCCTTCAACCATTTCTGGAGTTAAGAGTTATCACCTTTGAAATTGTCGGTATGCCCGGGGAGAGAAATAAACAAAGATCACGGCATCAGACGGTGAATATAACAATCGCGCCCAGCTTCAAATTAACTCATTAATTAATTCTGTGTTCAGTTTTAATAGATCCGTTAAACGTTTCTCTTGATAGTTCAGCCATTTATTTACAAGTTATTATTTATTATAACCTAAATTACGAGATTATAAAATGTATCCATCATTTTCGACATTAACAAATTGACAAATTCATCCATGCATGTAATTTTTTTCACAGACAGATAATCGTCTATTACTTTCGATTTTTGGATCAAAGAAAGGAATCCTAGATCATACAGAAAATAGATAACAGCGATAGAGCACTATTTTGTTAAATTATGAGTTCTAAATTAAATATGTCCCTTCAAAGGAGTTAGGCCATGCGGACGGTTTGTCCCAATTTATTCCGAAATATTATTAACACATGGAAGATACGGTAATCACATCACCCAAAGCTGAAAGTCAAATAAAAGAAGTACTTAATAGCACCGTAGCGAACTCCCAGTGATTGCACAAGACATACAAATAAAATCCAAAAGTGATAATTTTATTTAAAACATGATTGATAAAGTGAAGTGCAAACAAAGGGGAAATATAAAGTCGCCGGTAAGCAATAACTATTCAATTTGTGACAAAATTTTAATGTACGCCGAACGCGTCGTGATCCCAATGGCATTCCAAAAGAGACTGTTAAAGAATTTTCATTGTGGTCACCCAGGAAATTCCAAAATGAAATCGCTTATGCGTTCATACGTTTATTCGTCAGGTATTAAGACGACAGTTAAAAGCTGTAGAGGTTGTGCTCTAGCAGCTAAAGCACCACCAATAATGGCAGTATCATGACCGAAAGTGGACACGGCATGGTTTAGACTACATCTAGATTTTACTAGATCGTTAAATGGTGAATATTATTTGATTGTGGTGGACGGTTTAACAAACTGGCGAGATATTCTGAAATGCCAACATCTGCCATAACAATGAGATTGTTTGCATTGACTGTTTGCCAGGTTTGGATTACCTGATTAAATTGTCACAGATAATGGAACCCAATTCACTTCAGGAGAGTTTAACATGTTTTACAAAAACTTTGGGGTGAAACATATTACTACACCTGTTTACCACCCAAGAAGTAACGGGCAGGGAGAATGGCTTTAGATATTTTCAAAGGGCGTTACAGAGTGACACCGAACAGAAACATTCCGGCAAACATGTCACCGGCAGATATGATGTTCGCAAGAAAAATTAAAACAATTTTTGACAAATTGTTGCCAGTGAAGAACAAAAAAACATTTTTAAAAAACACGGATGGTAAGACCAGATATTTGAATGTAGGTAAAAAAGAGTGTTATTTTTTAAATTACCGAAAGGATAAAATGTTCTGGTAAGACGGTATTGTCACCAGGAGAATCGGACACCTGATATACATGGTTCAGGGTCCGAAGTCGGAAAACAAGCTACATGTACATCAGTTGGGACGCAGATACGTGGAACGACACACCTCACATGATGAACTAATTGAAGTACATTATATGTTTTTTTATGTACCGATTTCTGAAAAGCGTACTACTTCTCCTGCTACTGAAGTAAGACATTCAACGATATAAATTGATATTCAACAGAACGTCTAAAGATTGACCCAAAGAGGAAAATATGTATAACCAGGAAGGATTCGGAATCACCCATACTGACATAAAGGATTCGTCATATCACTATGAAGTCGACATTTTTCACTTTCCTAAAGAGAACCGCTTAGGACGTCTGACTAGAGCCAGTAATTACGACCAACCATTATTGTAATTAAGTATTCTTAATACATTTCATATTCCTTTCATTTCCTTCTTAGGTGTATTATTCTTACGATATAACAAAAATAAATAACATCCACAAGTGTAACGACACAAAAAGTATTTGTATTCCGACCAGAACTATCTTTGTGAAAACAATGAAGAATTGGTAAGAACGATAGCAGTTTGAAGCCTGAGTCGTCATTGCTTGTCACAGACACAGGAGCCCGATCAGAGGACGATGGACACTAATTTTGACTCCCTCTGGGTGTAACGCAGAACCCTGTTAGATGCATGTTTACTCTTATACTGCTAGACCAAGTAAATTTCACAGGCTACATTTAAAAGAAACTTAAAGACCCCCAACTGAAGTATGAACCAATCTCTCACTTTTGGCTGGACAAGTAAAACCACTACTGGCTTTAGCGTCCAGTTAGAAAAGTTTCTGGAAATCATAGCTTTACATAAACATATCTATAACGTAGAGCCCCGAACTAACTCGAGTTGTCGTTGCGTTAATCAATCTTATTGCCAACCTTTATGTTTGCTGTTGTGGTCGTTGTTGTTGTTGTTGTTGTTGTTGATTCTTACCACGGGTTGGTTGATATTATTAGCTTTGTTGTCTGCCATCCGAACGCTATGTATCCACTGTATGCGTGTGTATTTGTGTTCTCCTATGTGTAATATATATATATATATATATATATATATATATATATATATATATATATATATATATATATATATATATATATATATATATATCTGGGTTGAATCCTAGTTCGTCAGCCACTAATGTGGTACTATTGTTCTGATCTAGGCGTTAATCTGGGTTTTTACGGGCCCGGAGATACTGGCCACTTAATATGGTCCGAGTTGGAGTCTAGAACCACGTGGTCGCATGCGTTCCGTCTCTGCGCTTAAGCTGTGTCTAAGTACCCGCAAAACTTTGATAATGTGCCGCTGATCTTAACTTAGCATAAGTATATATAACTCGCTACTGATACTTCTGGCAGAACACCTGTTATGTTGGTACAGGAACGTCAACTTACTTCGGCTGTATTTGATAGAGAGTGGGTCTACTAGCTTACAAATGATCGGATCTAAAATGTACAAGAGATGGTTGTCGTTAAAAATATACATTTTATGGTGTTATTATGTGAACAGCTAACGTATTTTATCCATTATAGTGGGATACGAAAGAGTAACTTCTTCCTCGCGTGACAACAGCACGCACAACTAAACGTCTGTAACTCAGATAATCTTACATTCAAAACAGCCATAACTACGCCATATACCATTCCCAATTCGCACACACGATCTGGGTGTTTAAACTGTTAAAGTCTGATGGCAGGTGGCGACAACTGTCAACTCAGTCGAATACAGGTGGCTCACATATTGACCCTTGTGCACTTGTACCCCACAATGAACTTACGATCTGAGCCCCTCTCTCACTTGCTCCTAAGCATGTCATTTCAAATTACATTGGTCGTATGAAGAATATTTAGCGATATTCAATGTGTCAATTTAAAACAAATAGCGTTTTAAGTTAATTATTCCATAATTTATTCACCTTAACACTACAATTTAAAATAGCTACAATGAATGTGAAACGATGAAAAGGTCAAGGTGAGATGTCATCATTCATATCTTGACAGATAGAAAACTAAGTCTACTAGTCAGAGACTCAAATGCGATGTAGTATCGGCGACAACTACAGTAAGAATCCACTGGAACTCGGTCAAAACGGAAGAGTAATAGGTTGACAAGGCATCTAGGGGGACACGCTGTCACCTGAACTTTCGAAAGAACTATTGTGAATAATAACTATAATAGCATCTGTAATATTTAAACAAAAATATTTAAAAGTATTAATAATTCAAAGTGTAATAAGATGATTAATAATTACAAAATATAACAATATGATTAATAATTAAAAGTATAATGATATAATTAATACTTCAAAGTATAATAATATGACTAAACCGTTCAAAGTATAATAATATAATCAATACGTCAAAGTACAATAATATGATCAATACTTCAAGGTATAATAATATGCTTAATATTCAAAGTATAATTATATGTTTAATAATTCTAAAGTATAATAATATGTTCAAGACTTCAAAGTATAATAATATGATTAAAACTCCAAAGTATAATACTATGATTTATACTGCAAAGTATAATAATATGAATAATACTTCAAAGTATAATAATATGATTACAATTCAAAGTATAATAATATGATTAATACTTCAAAGTATAATAATATGATTTATGCTTCAAAGTATAATAATATGATTAATACTTCAAAGTATAATAATATGATTACAATTCAAAGTATAATAATATGATCAAGACTTCAAAGTATAATAATATGATTAAAACTCTTAAGTATAATAAAATGGTTTATACTTCAAAGTGTAATAATATGATTAATATTTCAAAGTATAATAACATGATTAATACTTGAAGGTATGATAACATGATTAATACTTCAAAGTATAATAATATGATAAATACTTCAAAGTATGATAACATGGTTAATACTTCATAGTACATATAATAATATGATTAATACTTCATAGTATAATAATATGTTTAATACATAAAAGTATAATAATATGATAAATACTTCAAAGTATAATAAAATGATTAATACTTTAAAGTATAATAATATGATTAATACATAAAAGTATAATAATATCTTTAATACCTCATAATATTATAATATGATTACTAATACTTTTCTTATTGATACGTCAGTTCCTTCCGATGGTAATTTACCTTTCGACATCTTTTAAACAATATCAGAATAGAAATATATTTTAATGGAAATGTCAAGAATGTAGCGTATGATGACATCAATAATTGGAATAGCCGTTGGAGCACTACGATTAATTGGGAAATGTTCAAATAGGCAAATTGGAAGTATCCCGGGCTGTCAATGTTTAAAAGAAAATACAAGATCAGAGGTATACCTCACATATTTACGAAAGTTATTTTAATGTAAAATGAGTATAGATTTGCCTATATCCGCATCACCTTACATCTTCTGTGTGTCCAATTTTAGAGGTGGAGATATGTGCATAATTTAACGGAGTGAAATTTAATATGACCATTTCTGACTTTAAGTTTCTTTGTTAGACCCGGGTTAAAATAAATACATAGTAGTTACAATAATAATAATAATAATAATAATAATAATAATAATAATAATAATAATAATAATAATAATAATAATAATAATAATAATAATAATTATTATAATTATAATTATAATAATGATAGTAATAATAACGATAATTATAATAATAAATGGTAAATAGCTGTTTCGATAAGGCAAAGTTATTTGCAACGGATATCGAAAGAAGCGGCGAACACTGGAAGAATACCACATGTTGTTCCCATTTGAGCGATTAACGATACTGACTCGTGCGAGTAAATGTTAATAATTAATTAATAATAATCAATGATCATGGAGTTTTAGGGAAAGGTTTTGTTGACATGAGATGACTGTCAATATCAGCAGAGTTAAGCCTTTGTGTGTTTCTCGTTGGGGTTACATAAGAAACACGGTTTTCCGACAATGCCCTCGAACTTTAAGTAGTTGAGGGAAAGGATCAGAGGAGAAATCGACTCCAATCCATCTGAGCATTGCTGAAGAACTTTAGAGAACGATTTCATTACTGTAGAGTCAGTAAATGTCGACCTTTGAATTTCTAATTTTGATATGATTTTAATCGTACACGTTCACTTTTTCTTCTTGAGATTCTTATGGATGGCTCTGTTCTTGAGTAGAAATACACCCTGAACCTTATTTGTCTTTTTCTCTTATGAAATCTTTCTTATAGTTTATACATTAGTTCTATTGCTCTTTCGGCTTCTGGTAAACTCGGTTCTCTCTATCGATTCTTACACCTGAGTCTATTTTCTATCTCTACACATCAACTATCAGACCATAGATTTAGTCTGGTGAATCTCTGCTCCATTAAAAGGTTCCTGGTAACTTGCAGTAATGTAAAGATAATTTGACTATCCCCCATTTTCTTCTTCCCTACACCCACTCTCTCTCACACACATACGTGATGTTGCTAGTTTCAGTCTTTTCTATTAGTACTATTATGGAATATGTCTTTCGGAATTGTGGGCTCTATTTCCTTTTTCATTTGGTCCAAGTAATTTGACTCGTTGGTCTAATAGTCTCCATTAATTTGCTGTTGTGATACCTCATTGTAATACAGCTTCTGACTCCAGTAGCTTATTTAAAAGAACTGGCTTATAGCCTTGATCTTTTCAAGAATAAGGCATGTAGGTTTCTCCTGTCTTTGCGATAATCATATTTTGTTCTTGTTTGCTCCTTACATCAAGTGGCTTCATGCCTTGTCTGAGGCGATTTAATAAACGAACCTCATTAATCTTTAACACGCATGAAATCATTTCTTTAATACACATTAATGCGTTGTGTTTATACTTATTCAACACGTTAAAGGTATTCATTCTCTATCATGCATTACATATTTATGAAAATGTGGAGGCTATACATTAACAATATATACGTTTACTAGTATCACGTTGTACAAAATGTGGTCATGTCTTACTACTTGTAACTACGACATGAGTTACAAAATATAATTTTCAATGATGCCATAATACACGACTAACAGAGCTACATGATGTTACCCGCGGGGTTGAGATAAGTAAAATAGAGGCATTTAAAAAAGTTAATAACATATTTTTTAAACTTCATCTCTATCTCTCTCATTGGAAACTGTTTGAATAGTAGATAAACGCTAAATCGAAAGCAAGAAAGTAAAAAAGAAATTCAGAAGTTTGACCTGTTCTTGTAACAACACCTACAAGTAAGAATGATTGGAGGGTGTCACATATACTAATGGCGTGATCAGGGGACGGAATATTACAGTATTGGTTTACCTTAACCACCCGGGGTTGTATAGCATCCGATGATGTATGATATACAAGTCGATCCTTTGTGTGTCTCAGTTTTAGCGGGGACGGAAATACAACTTTTCTCTAGATAATAGATTTTTATTTTATACCTGCTTTCAGTGCACTATACACAGGTAAAATGGTAGTTATTTTTCATCTCAATTTCAAACTCGTATTCTTCCCCATCCATACTAACTCAGCAAAGCGGGTGCTGTGTCTATCACAAGAACAGCCTATATGATTATGAACAAATGCATATGTACATCAATTGCAGTGAATTTTGTCATGTAGGTTGTATTACTTAAACAATACATTAAAAAAGAAAGTCTATCTCTAAGTACAAACAAAACGAATCCTCTTATCTTGTTTGTATATATTTATAAATATTTTGAGCTTAGCTACTCTCAAAACCGAAAGCAATAAAAAATGATACCGTTCATATGCGTCCGTCCAGTGTGCACAATAGAAATGATATTTCGAACTAAAGCGGCCGACGGACGTAGTCTCTTTGAGCGATGAACATGCTATTATAAACTATAATGTTGCAGAGAAAATGTGATCAAATCGACCAACCGATCCAAACTCGTATAACAACGTAAATACGGATTCAGTCTTAAATGTGATAGAGTGAATGTGAACCGACCGATCAACCGATCTAGACTCATGTAGCAATGTAAATGCTATATTAAACTAAAATCTTACCCACCCGAGTAACCGATTAGGACTATGCAAATGCTATGAGAAACATAAGCGTGACATATTGGTTGACAGACCAACGACAGAGTAAGAGCATCTAATAAAAATGCATGCCGGAAAAACACTTTTTTCCAGGGCAATTCTATATGAAACTCAAGCGTAACAAACCGACCGATCAACCGATCAACCGACCGACCAAACCACCATCGATGAACGGAGTCACTTATCCATAGCTGCAGACGCACCTAAAAATGATAACTAACCATAACGTGTTTTATTTTCCATTAAGATCTTTTTTCTATACAAAGAAGTTAAGTAGACATCGCTCCATTAAATAAAGATGTTTACGAATGGTTTGTCATATTTCGTGTTAAAAATCTGATGAAAAAACGTAAATTAAAAGAACATGAACTGCCTTAGTTTCCATAAGTACTGGGTATTAATAGAATGAACCTAAAATCTTTCTATAGCTTAACGCTAGATGGAAGTAAATATGTAATGCATAAACTGCTATTTTGCAGTTCCAAAAGAATATTTATTGCTTGGATATTACTTATCATTATGCATAGCAACGAGATTGGCATGTAGAGAAAAATACATGTATATATAAGCATACATATATAGTTATGTATGTGGTTTTATACATATATATATATATATATATATATATATATATATATATATATATATAGAGAGAGAGAGAGAGAGAGATAATAAATGATTATAAAATGCACTTAGCTTTAACACCTAACCCTGTATCACCGAAAACCTAAGGAGTATCTTTGTAGCTGGTATCAACAAATTATTAAGACAAACCCAACCGAAACAACTATCCAGAGAGCATCACATAAGATCAAACACTAAACGACACCATCCGAAAACTTCCCACAGTTTGTATACCATATATGAAGGACTGGTCGGAAAAAAATATAAAGAATATGTAATCCATATGAAATCAGGATAGTATTCAGGAGTGACTCAACTCTCTGAAAACATATTGAGGAAATCAAATTCCCTACAGGAAAATGTATGACTAAGAACTGTGTCTATGCAATCCCATGTACGTCTGGGAAACTATACAAAGGTGAGACACTAATATTAAGGCTAGAAACACACCGGAAAGCCGTAGCACGTGGATACATCGAAAAGTCGGGCAAAGCTGACCACATATGGAGGGAAAGAAGAAACCATCTACCGTGAAATGTGAGCACCAATGACTTACTAAGCAGATCTAGTATATAATTTAACACAATATGGGAACAAGTAATGGATAGCTAACATATATGTATATATATATATATATATATATATATATATATATATATACATGTGTGTGCATTATGTATATATATATATATGATATGTAGTAATAAAAAGTACTGATATATAGTGATCAGTAGTAAGATTACACATTAAAAGCAATAATAGGTTTTAGGCTCCCACAATTCATGCTAGAATTGTCTTCAAAGACCCGCGGCGCAGTGGATATAGTACTAAATAATATTCAGTTCTAAGTGATAGTCACCTGAAGGTTGAAGGTTTATGGTTCAACTCTAGACAATAGGAATTTCGAATTATTGAAGAACTCCCCCAGTCATGGCTGAGGGAACGAGATCATGCTTCCCACGTGGAGCAAATAAAGAGTTCCGTTCGAAATTCTGTCCAGATTCCCGATTCCGACAGACATACTCCCGAGTTTGAAAGATACATGTGAAAAAAGGCTGAGGCAACAGCGGGTTAAACGTTGTGTGATAACACTCAAGATGAGAACAGTAGTCCGAATAATCAACATTATACTCATCTACAAAATTCGGAAACAAAAAAGGGTGTGCATTTATTTTCCTCACACCATGGGAAGATGTTACACAAGAACGGAAAGTGAAGAGATTAGGTTATCGCAGCAGATAGGTTTCTAAAAACAATGAAATGCCATTTTTGAAGCTCAAAGTTATACATTTATATAAAATATATTTTACAAAGCTAACACAATTCTGAAAGATACAAGACACTCTACAAATCAAACATTATACTGGATTCTATATCCCTAAGATACAATTGAAGAACATCTTTCTGCCATACTCTATCAGAGGTATTTGATACATCAAAAGCTTTTAACTATAAGAGGAAGCTCCCATCGATGGATTCACTAATTCTGTGTGAGATTACAGTTAGTACATCAGCTGTTGATCTTGCCGGACGAAATCCATTTTTGTTGTTACTAAGCATATTGCTTTTGCTGAGGTGATTTAAAACTTCTTGGTTTATCAAAAATTCAATCAACTTACTCTTGACGCACAGGTATTACAATGCAGAATATATATCTCCAGTATGTTTAAATACTAGCAAGACAAACGAGGTTAAAAAGATGGGAATCATTTCTCTTTCACGCACCAAGTGAACAGTATTGTGAGGATAGTAGCTTGTTTTTACTGCAGTTTTATACGCAGCATGATGTGAATATTGTCATGATCAGTTGTTCACTTTGCATCTAGATTCTTGATGAGTGTGCCAACATCCTGGAAAAATACGTGGATGTTGTTTAGAATATGCTCAGTTTGAGAGGAGATTTTGCAAAGGGTTGAATTTGATGCAAAGCTTTTTGCAAACAGTTTGACTTTGTCTGTTATTAGGAGATAACAAGTAACCTGTTAAAAAAACGATTGAAGTTTTTAGCAACAAATGTAGCTGTGTGAATTGGCGCATTATCATACGGAATGATTTATTCATATGAAACAGGAATAAGATGCCATTGATCAGACACAGTGCTTGACTAATTCAGACATGAAGTGACATCATTAGGCTAGCCGATATCTAAGATATAGGCCCACTATAGATACTTACCGATCCTCGTTTATATTCAAGAGTTGGAAAAAGCCAGCCTGAGTAATATGCTTTTTTTCGTGTTTCACACGTCTACTTGGCTGAGGGAACAACAAAGAATCTGATTGGTTAACTAGCTAGCCATGTATATAAAAACACCTGACAAAAATAACTCCATGCATTTTGCCTGACGATTCCCCCGGGGATGAACCACGGGAGCCTCTGTGTAGCTTGATTGCCATATATATTTGGATTGCTTACTACATGTAGTATATATGAAAGTTATATAGAGATACATTTGCCATGAAACACGCGTAAGAAAAGTAATATTACATTTGAATTGATTACGTTTGAGTGTAAGATGAAAGAAAACACTTTCATCGAAATACGGAAATAAAGTGATTGTAAAAACGAATGGATATTATGGTTGTGAATTGATATCTAAGTGGTCATTGGAATGCATAAATAATATATATTTTCTATCTTTATATATATATATATATATATATATATATATATATATATATATAAGGAGAGGTAGTATGCTTTAAACATTGAGTGTAATACGTATACAGGGGAATATTAGTAGGTAATTCACAATGCAAGAAATGAAAATATGTCGGCGTTCAGAAGTAATATAAAACTAAGTGATTTTTTCTTATTTATATATATATATGTATACCATTTTTTCATAGCAAATTTTAATTGATTATGCAATGCTCCATCACTGTGATGTAATAATTGTAACCGTGTTTTGTAATATATTTCTTTATAAAAATGGTAGGTGTTTCAAATCTCTAAAACACTGTAATGGTAATATTGTTATATGCTTATAACGCAGTACATATTAATGGAATATAACTATAACTATATGCTTTTCTTCCTCAACATTTCATATTTGACCGTACTGATGAAGTGTTATATTTGTTTAAATTAAATTAACTATTTCAATATATATATATATATATATATATATATATATATATATATATATATATATATATATACATTGTGGAGGGGGTAATAGTAATTGCTAAGAGCGGTGTTCAATTATTTTTTTTGTATTTAATATTATCTATTTAGTATTTTTTAATTATATGCTGTTGCTGTTTTATTTTATTCTAACAATATTTATCTGTTTCTTTCTAATATTTTTAAAATTTATATTTTATGAGTAGCGGGTAAATGTGTTTTGATCGATACTATGTCCAGAGTGTGTGTAGCCCGCAGTAAATGTAACAAACAAACTATATTATTTTAAATGATGATTGTTTTGTTTATCTGTAACTCCTAAAATTATCTACTTACTCATCAGTATTAAATGCTGTTATGACTTTAGTACATTTTATTATCACAAAAAAGAACATAATTTATTAACGATGATTTTAAAACAAGAAATAAGTTTAATTTTATTTTATTCATCAAAACGGAAGCACCTCTCATAAAATCGTTGTGAGTAATCTCCCTTAGAACAATGTGTACCAGTAGATACATACATACACATATATGCACACAGTGACCCCCATATATATATATATATATATATATATATATATATATAATATATATATATATATATATATATATATATATATATATATATACAAATACAAAGGTACATTTTCCTTTTCAATCTATAATTTATATTAAATGGTGATACGAAGATATGCTACTAACTGGAACGTAACATATTGGCCACGAAGAGGGGCATTGAACATCTTTGAATTAAACTCTAGGTTACACCCTGAACTTAAATGCAGGCTTGAACTTAGTTCATCATTCATAATATAATATATAGTATATGTATACTGTATTCAACCTGAACCAACACATATCGTATGAATACAATTCTAAGCAAATTTAAATCAGCGTAAAAGATATAAATTAAAAAATCGTTAATAAAACAACACACTTGGAATACGGATTTACAATTACGTCCTCCCCAAAAAATTAAAACAAGGAACAGGAGAGAAAACATATTAAACAATGTATTATAAAAAAATAATAATAATAATAGTTCAAAATAATAACTTTGAATGTAATATACCCACTACAAGCCGCATTGACATTCACTGCTGTATGCAATATTACCGCGATGCTGTTCAAATAATTAAATCATGTAAAAATATATGAAATAGTATTAAATAATTAAAAATAAACATTCTTATATTGATAAAATAACGCACTTAGTATATAAATAAACACTTCACATTCTCCCTCGATAAAATAATATCAAAATAAACCCCCATATGAATTCTATAAAAACACAATAAATAAATAAAAATCTTACAAAACAATCTCATAAAAAAGTAAACATAATTAAATAAAATACATGAATAAGCAAACAAATTAATAAATAAAATAAGTTAAGAAAAAAATGAAATAATAGAAAAATAGAATATCAAATTTACTATATAGAATCACTATTACCTTCCAACACTTAGATAGCTATATGTATACACATATATATGTATGTATGTATAGTGTAGATTATGGTTGCTATAATGCGTATTGTTGCAATAACACACTTATATAGGGTTGACATGTATAAAAGGTTTCAAGTAATGTTATCCCCTTGTTGAAACTGAATGTTTGATTGAGAAAGGGGGAAACAACATAAGCAGTAAGATTTTAGATTCTGATTAGTGACTGAACCCTAATTAAGATACTAGTAAATACATATCTAAAACTAAAGAATAGATATAAAGAGTTTCAAATAAGTACAGAACATCCTTTTCACCATTTAAAAGAAATTATGTATTGAAAATTAAAATTTAGTGTAGTATGTGTATGTATATATATATGAACACATATATATATATATATATATATATATATATATATATATATAAATAATTTATTTAATTTAAACAAATATAATACTTCTCTGTTGAGTCAAATATGAAACTTTAAGAAAGAAAGACACTACTTATACCTCACGTGCTGCGGATATAAATATTTAGTGCGTTATAAGCATATATCAGTATTATAATTCCGCACGAGTTTTAGAGATTTGAAACAGCTACTATTTGATAACGAGGTTTTCCACGAAATATATGATGGAACACAGTCACCCACATTACATTACAGTATTGACTTCTTGCCTGATCAAGTAAGATTTGCTAAAAATATATAACTAAAAATGTATAAACAAATCACTTGTTTTTGTATACATCTCTTTTGTTCAAATCTGATAAAAGTAAATAGAGCAGTGTCAGGGAAAATGCACTGTTACTTTATATGGTAAAATTTAACAATTTTTCTATGTTACATAGCAATGAAGGTTTGTAATTTCCATTTAATATTTAAATAAATTATTATTCAACCGATCATTTCCTTTTATGAATATTTGGATTAAGTATACTCAAAAATAAGAATGCAAAATATTATACACTGCAACCAACAATAAAGTGTTCTAATATAAAATAAATTTACTCATAATTCTATTAACCAATTTCAGCAATATGTTTACAGAAATTCTGGCACATTATAACAACATTATTTGATTGATTTACATATTGTTCTGCATAGTTTGTACAGTTATTAACGTTGGTTTTCTATTTCAGTATGTTTTTCTATTTTAGTGTGAGCAGACAAAATAGCTTTTTTTTATTTCTTAATAACAATGAGACGTTTAAAACGGAGAGAGAAAATATTTTAATAAAGGCAACAGCTAAAAAAACCTACATCGGTGTCATTGTCCGAAAATAAGTCGTCATGTTGATACTGTAGAAATATTTCTGAAATACCCTTACTCAAATAATAAACAATCAGATGCTGGAATATCCAAGACTGTCAGCAACAAAGATTTGAGGAATATTGGCTGCTAACTCCTTAGAAAACTTTGGCAAACAAGCAAATCAATCAGCAAATCAATCAGCAAATCAATCAGCAAATCAATCAGCAGCTGGGTGTCCTGACAAACCAACATCAAGAAGGAATACAATTCTTCAAATAATGAATTCTGTGAACGTTCCACTTACAAAGCCACCTCTTTCACAAAGGCACAAGCATGTGAGAATGAGATGAGCAAAGAGATATATGAAGACTGATATGAGTAAAGTTCTTTTCACTGATGAGGCTCGGACAACCCTTGATAGACCTGATTGGCTGGGAAAAAAGTATGGGTTTATTTTTTTATCGCGATATTCTTCGGGAGATGGGTTTTTAACTAGACAAGTACCAATAAACATTTACATGAAGTAAGTGTGTGTTGTAAAACGAGATAATGTTCTAGTTGCGATATCCATTAGTGTTTCTTTAATTTTATAATAGGACAACAACGTCGACGGTAAAATATTTATTAAATATATTAGAGAATATTTTGTTCATATCTCTGTAGTGCAGCTTCATGTTAGACAGACACACATACTACATTACAACAAGATTCATTTGTATTGCCTTAATGTAAATGTATCGTTCTAGAGATGCTGACGTAGGATAATAGACACACAAGCCTTGCAAAAGTTTTAACTTCTTGCGGATGTCGGAAGCAGGTGTGGAAGACTGGATAATATAACAGCGTATCGTTGCGTATAAGCAAAGGAAAACGTCGATGTTTCCATCCTTGCTTTTCTATCTACTCTTCCGCTGCCATTTACAACAACCGCTTTTACTGCTTCTTCTGCTTGTCAGTGCATATTACATATATATATATATATAATTATATATATATATATATATATATATATATATATATATATATATATATATGTGTGTGTGTGTGTGTGTGTGTGTGTGTGTGTGTGTGTGTGTGTGTGTGTATATAAAACATCAATGTGACAAATATATTTTCATAGATTTACACAATGTATTTTCTGTAATTTGACGTTAGGAATATCAATTTTCCCGTATATGGAAAAAAAGTTTTTTTCTCCCAAGAGAGGAGAACAACATTTTCGGACGTAATCCTTCGACCTTCGACAGTATATATATATATATATATATATATATATATATATATATATATATATATATATATATATATATATATATATATATATATATATATATATATATAACATAAAATGGTATAAACATATCCGACAGTATGATACAAATAACGACTGACAAAAAACTGTAATGTGAAATAAGGTTTATTTAAGTAACATGACGTCTCAGTAACGTGTATACTTTCTTCAAGTATGCAATAACTAAAAGGCACAAGTATTATTTATATATATATATATATATATATATATATATATGTAAATCTATGTATATAAATATATATATGAATATATGTATATCGATACATATATGTATATATATATATACATATTTAGGCAAACATTATTAAATAACACAGAGTGGTTTTGTTTGATACGATTTTTTTGATTTTTTCAATTTTCCGAATTGTCCATCTAATGTTTCGGTCATATATGTATATATAAAATGTACGTATATATATACATATATATAGATAGAGAGAGATACATTTATATATATATATATATATATATATATATATATATATATATATATATATATATAAATATATGTATATGTATATATATAAATACACGTATATATATATAAAATAATATATATATATATATATATGAATATATATGTATATATATACCTATATGTATATATAAAGACATGTATATATAAATATATGTATATATAAATATATATATATATATATATATACATATGAAAATAGATGAACGAAGAGTGATAAACATGTACGAATGTCCAGATTTATTTTTAACTACGATTGTTCAATGAAAGATATATTCTGTTATAAAATTATGTTTATTATTATTTCCTTAAGCCAAGGTTTTTCAAAGATCTAGATCTTATCATTCGAGGAATTATACAGATAGATAAGTTGGCAGTAGAAATGCCAAATTTACACATTTGAAAAATATTATTAAGAAAATGGAGGGTGAAAAAAAGTTCGTGTAAAAAAGTATGGCGTTTGTCGAGATTATAATTGTCCGTTAATAAGGTGTCTAATGGAAGGGGATTTTGATGGAGAAGAAAAGGTTTCGTGAAGGCAGCATAGGAAAGCGTTCAAAAATGAAGTAAATTCAATAGTGAGATGTTGAGTTCAAATCGTTGATGGGGCGAACTTAAACGGAATTAAAATGACGAAATCGGGCCATTTTAAACAATACTTCCTGAGCAGTGAAATATTGAGGCAGTTCTGAGGAGAAGTCTTTAAGTTAAAAACAAGGTCAAATTTCGAGGTGGGTTGGAAAAAAGGAAGGTAAGGCAGAAGGTTAGAGGGTTAGTTGAAATAGCCATGGCTGCTGCTGGAAGGGAATAGGAAGAGTGGAGGTGGGTTTCTAGAGATAAGGTTTTTTTTAGTATATTCTAGATCCGATGCGAGTAAGGATTGACCGGAGGTGACGATTAAGGTCATTGAGTGTATATATTATTTGGAGAAGAAGAGAGGCGGCCGTGATTAAAACGGGTTTTTAGCGAAAGAGAAAAATAATTTCGAAAGTTTAAAAAAGTTTCCGATGGGAAAAGTGGAGGTTCCAATGAATGGGAATCTGTAGTTTAAATGTTGAAAATGTACTAAGCCGGGCAAACACATAGTGTTACACAGTTAAAAAAGTTAAACGTACTAAAGAGTTTAAAAGGGATTCGCAGTTGGTTTAGAATATAATTAAATAAGAGAAGCCCAAAAGTATAATTAGATAATTAAATAAAAATAAATAAATAAATAAGTAAGATAAGCTAAAACTAGTTAAACATTAAGCCTGTCCCATTCAATCAAATTAAAATTGCGGGTTGAGGATAAAGTTGGGGATAAAGTTAGACCGCTTGAATCATGTAAACTTTAAATGTATTACTAGTGCGTTGAGGTTATAAATAGCTTCATAAGGGGAAGCAAATGGACCAATTGAAGGAGTAACCTAGGAGCTTAGTTAAAGGTGAGATAGATGGAATCTACGATGAAGATATTGTCGGTGTATAGGAGCATATACAGGGTCGATGGAGTCGATACAAGGGGGATGAAAATAAAAAGCATAACAAGAAATAGAAGAGTGTATGTGAGGGTTGGCATATAGAAAAAAAATGATGAAAGAAATAGGAATTATAGTGTAGAGTAGGAATAATGGTATTGACGTTAGGGTGGTTAAGGGTCGGTGGGGTGTAAGGAGAGTAATGTTAGTTTCGAATTTACAAAGTGTTATGGGTTAATATAGTTATCAGGTGTACTAGGGAGGATATGTTATGTTGTTGGGATGGTTATTTGTAAGGTTAGAGTAGGTAGGAATTAAACATTTACAAAATAACAAATTATGGAATTTACAAATTTGTCTGATACTTAAAAGGGGGTTGTTGGCTGGGAGGAGGGGTGTCAGAGGGAGTAATGAAATTAATGTATTTACATTTTCCTTTATACCTGCAATTTTAGATGAGCTCATTTCTAGAGTTAATAATGTTTAATCTTTTAGATGCTATCATAACTGTTTCTAGTGTACATAGTTGGCAGAAAGCGGATCCTGGAGTGTAGGAATTAGATCTTTTTTAACATAGTTCAACGTAAGGAGTGTTATTAATGGTAAAGTTGTTTTATTAGATTAGAAGTGTTAGTGGCATTGTTATTATTGTGTTTGAAAGAGTAGATATGGTTTGCGATTCGGGTCTTAATGGCCAAGACGCTTGCCCCAATATAAGTGTGTATTTTGTAGGGGGTTGTTGTTGGAGTATGTGTGTTATTCATAGTATCGGGAATGTTTTAGGTTTTTATGCTCAATTCTGGGCCAAATTTAAGTCGGGATTGTTAGTTGGAGAAGATGAGATATTTTGAGGGTGAGATCAAAACTATTATTAGTCGGCGGGGGTGTTGGTTTGTGTGAGAGGTGTTATTTAGGGTTTCATTTGATACAGGGAGTTGTAGATCGGGAGGGCTATAGGGTAAGTGAGGGATTTGATGTGTTGGTATTGGTTTGCACAATTATTTTGGGAGGAATTGTTTGACAGTACAGGCATAGATAACGTTACTTTGTATGCAATTACCATTTAATGGGCATTCTCTAGATTTCTGGCAGCTGCAGCTATTAGTGGGGTTTATAGTAGGTGCTGGTTGTTAAGCAGATGTACTTTTTGTTATTAGATGTGATGATGGTTTGTGCTATATTGGGCATTGTGCAGTAGGACATTTTAATGAAGT
>OY744520.1:2657500-2717500 GCA_963556195.1 Sepiola atlantica
ATATATATATATATATATATATATATGTTAGCATATCTTTTCTATTTATAGAAACTTTTTTCTACATACGTGCACACATGTTTATTAAAGATTTAGCATCATAACTCCACTGATACAGACAATTCAGAAAGACGTCGACTGATCATGCTATACTTTGAATAATGCCGTAGCTGAAACATGTATGCAAATATGCTGCTAAAATGTTTCTATAAATTAAAATGTATATTAAAATAGAGCTTTACTTGCTATTGAATACTATTTTATAAACAGCGTTGTTTCATACGATTAACCCTACGCTATAATAATTTTAGATGAACGTTGTTTTTAAGAGAACCCCGTGTTTTACGTACTAAAAGCCCGTATTTAATAAAATAACAATATTTTGCTCGATACGCGATATTTTCTACGTGAAACAGGAGTGTCCTTTTAAAATTTACACTAGCTCTGAATATATTGATGCTCGATTTATAATTCCTTGAAGATAGCAGATGTGCATCTATCTGATATACATAATCCATATTTATATATATATATATATATATATATATATATACTATATAAATACGCGTCCTAGGACGGGAAAGATAATCCCTTTTATGTACCCTGTCGAAAATTATAATCAATATATAATGATACTTATGTTCAGTATATTTATTCGAATCGTGACATACATCTATTACATGATCTTAATTCTAGAAAATGTATCACAAGTTGAAGAGTAAGAGGTTTAAAGAAGAAATTAACATTCAGGGAATCTTAATTAAGTTCTAATAACTATGGATCAAGTCTAGTGTAACTCTAAAATATTTAAATTTTTAAATAAGAGGCTGTGCATTTTAATGCTCCCCTGAAACGACTTTAAAATACCAACATAAAAACGTACATTTAGGGAGTATTTATTAATTGATGTCTAATATCTCAGAAAAATAGAAGTTATCTCAATTTTCACGAATAGAATCAATCCCCTTTTGAACCCGTTGCATGAACCTGAATGACACTAATTATAGCGCCACTTACTCATAGCAATCGTCGTAAATCCGTAATGATAGGTTAATTAGTTTAGGTGTTAATCCTGTGCATGCAAATATATAAACATATACATGTACCTTATTACATACATAACACACACATGCACATATTCACAAACACACACACATACATATATATATATATATATATATATATATATATATATATATATATATATATATATATACATATATAGGTGATTTCGGGAAAAGAAAGGAAAAAAAAGAAAAAAAAGAGGAAAAGAGGGAAAAAGGAAAAATAAAGAAATATATATATATTCTTTACTTGCGTTTTATTAATATATATTATTTCTTATGTATATCACCTTATGCCACCTGCTTGCAACTTTATTCTACACCAGTTTATGGTTTTTCGTGTATTTTAATCACTCTACCGACGATTCCCCTGACGAGAGTCGGACGAAAGGCTGCCTTGGGAACTTTAAGCTGTTTTCTTATGCTAATGTGAGAACTTTGTGTTTATTCGTGAATTTTTTTATTCGTATATTCCGAAACCATACATAACGGTTTTTAAAAAAAAAAATTTTTTTTTAATTTGTTTTATATAAAATTATTTTATCTTTTTTTTTTCTATTTCATCTTATATAAAGTTTTCCCCATATTATTCATTATTCATATATATATATATATATATATATATATATATATATATATATATATATATATATATATATATACAGAGAGAGAGAGAGAGAGAGGGGGAGAAAAAAGAGTGATAAATATGCGAAGATTGTCCAAATTTATTTCAAATTTCAATTGTTCAATGAAATTAAAAAAAAAACCAAAGTTCAAATATTTGAAAAATATGAAAAATATTATTAAAAAACGCAGTTGAAAAGAAGTCCGATGAATTTTAGAACGCGGAAAAATATTAGCGTAGGAGCAGTGTGGAGAAAAGTGTTCAAAATTATACGTAAATCCAAACGCACTCAAAAGGAATTGAAAGGAGAAAAGCTGGCCGTTATTGAAATAATTCCTTGACCAAAAAAGGCAACTGACTTCTCGTTCAAAGAGGGTCTAAATCCAAATGAAACAAAAAAGGTTAAAATTTGGGGTTAGGGGGAGGGGGTTTAACGCGTGAGGGGTCCTGAGGTTCGGATTTGTTTAAATAGCCGCTGCAGGGGTTGGGAAGAAGAAGAAAGAAAGAAAAACGAAAAAAGATTTGGATAGGGGGAGCAGGTTAAAGTGAAAGGGGAATTGAGGGTATGGGCGGGCAATATAGTCAAGGTTAAGAGATAGGTTTTTTAGGGTAGGATTAATCTGACGGGGGGAGGAATGGTATAGTAAAGTCGTATAAAAATGAATTTAGGGATTGGCGGGGTAAACTCGAAAGAATAGAGTTAGCCGATTCTAAAAATAGAATTCCAATGAGTGAACTTCTAACATTTCAAAGGTAACAAGTAAGGCGACTAAAGGCAAAGTAATTGCAGTTACTTGCTAGGGTGTCTAGTGATTTAAAAAGGGTTAAACGGATTAGTTAAAAGCATGGTAAAATTAGTAGAGGTAAGTGGGAGAGTGAATGATTAAAAAATTAAAATTTAAAAGGAACTAGAGAATAGTTAATTAAAAAAATTATCTTAAAACCAAATTAAGGGTTAGATGAATATTTAGAAGAGAAATCAAATGACAAAGGAGAAAAAAGGAGAAAAGAGAAAAGAAATTAAGGGATAAAATTAGTAATATTAAAGATCAAGCCTGTCCTACTCAGTTATATTAAAACTTTAGGAGAGGGGAACAGTTTAAGCGATAAAGATAGATTGTTTGAAACAATTTGTTTCGATTATAAGTAATAAGGGGTGGAATTGGGTTAGTTCAATTAAAACTTAAGTGCAGTGGCAGTGTTATACTCTATAGTTTAAATGCTGAGTGAGCAGTAACAGGGTAACAGTTAGCAATTACAATTTTAAATTAGCTTGCAAGAGGCTTCCGAGTAGTTTTTTAAATATGATTAGAAGAGATGGGGGTAAAATTGGTCAAAAATAAGATAAGGTGAGTAAATTGACCAAGTTTTTAATATCGACTAGTCATTATTTTTATCTAGTTTTTTATAATTTCCTTAAAACTTTATTTTTTGTAATCATTTTGCGTTATTTCATAAAGTAATATCATTTTTTAAATGTTATTTTATTTTATCTTTATATGCCCATCTATATTGATTTAGTCTAATGGACGTTTAATTGATATTAATTTATTTTCACTAATGTTATCATGATGTACACCCTGCAATGAATCACTAAATTCAATATGAATTCATAACTTTGTAACCTATTAATTTATAGATCTCCTAGTTATTAATAGTTATTTCATCATCTGGAGTCATACGGATACAATCAGTTACATAGCTCAATATGTATAATAACAACCCGCCAAAATAATCTGGAGACTATGTCCATAATTATGACATTAATATCTATATTTTCCAAAATTTTAATAAATAGTGGTTTTGATTAACCACCTTTTATTTTCCTACAGAAAAATTATATATTCAAGATCTCTACATCAAGTTGTCCTATGATTAAATTAGTTAACTTAATCCTACCTATCATTGTTAATTATGTTGCATTAATTACGCGATCCTTCATCATTTGTAATAAATGAATGTTATATTTAAAGAAATAATGATTTTAATTTCTAATCTTTGTTTTTATTTTTTATTTACTTATCATTTATTTATTTTATTTATTTATTTGTATTTATTTTTTATTTCTATTTATTTATACTTTATTTATTTATTTATTTATTCATTTTTAAGTCATGTTTACATCGTTCTCACAATACTTATCTAAGGTGCACTTTTTGAAGTGCCTGCAATTGTAACCCACCTCGTCCCTCTCGTTTAGTAGAGCATACTTATTAGGAAACAAAACTATAGCCGGCTTTTTAAATACGGAAAACAAGTAGGGTTATATAGTGTAGATACTGGTGCCTTTTTTAAAATACTACATTTTACTACAAGAACTATGCCATTTCTTTTTAGGGATAAAATATATCTAGATAATGAAGTGCCTATATATATATATATATATATATATATATATATATATATATATATATATATATATATAGAGAGAGAAAGATAGATAGATAGATAGATCAATAGATAGAGATATAGAGAGATAGAAAGAGAGATATATAGAGAGAGCAGGAGAGAAAGGAAGATAGAAAGAGAGAGAAAATAGAGAAAGAGAGAAAATGAGAGAACCAGAGAGAGAGATAGAGAAGGATAGAGAGATGATGAAAAGATAGATAGAGAGAGAAAGAGAGAGAAAGCGAGAGATAAAGAGAGAGAAAGAGAGAGAAATAGAGAGATAAATACATATATATATATAGAGTGAGAGAGAGAAAGAAAGATAGATAGAGAGAGAGAGGGAGAGGGAGACGGACATCGAAACGGAGACATCAATTAATGGTTATTCTACTTTTTGTTGTTATGTAGTAAATCGCTTCTGTTGTTTATCGATCTGCTGACCATTTACAAATACTATTCTATAATTACATAAATGTGTACAGAATAAAAAAAAATCTGAATAAGGAATAAGGAGTTTTCTGTGTGCACGTCTTACTATTTTCTGAATATTTAGAAGAATTCAATTGTAGACATATGTATACACAACACGAGGATACATTTTTGCCATTTTATAAATATGTGAATATCGATATCTGTCTGTTGGCTTGCCATTCTTATATCTGACCGTGGATGAAAGAGAAAACAAAGTCTGGTATAAAGATCAACAATAACCTTTTAAAATAACATTTGACGAAACAACTCAATGGTGGTGTAGTTAGGTGATATATTCCTGTATAGTATTGTAGATAAGTTGAGGCTAGGCGGTTTACCCGTTCAAGTGAGAAGAACAAACGCCCTTCACTCCAGAGCATAAGATATTAACTAGTCATCTCTCTATTTCCTCCTTCGAAATGAAAGACTACTTGTTTTTTATAAGTTAAAAGATTTATTCATTTTGAAAGAATAGAGAACATAATAGTATAATTTACCTTTCACATTTTGTATCTGTTTATCATACTTGTAACAGTAGATTGTGTTACTCAGGTGACATTTTCAGGTTATCTTTAGGAGCTCATTCTCTGAAGAATGTCTTGTCTCGTTGCTGAGTCTTTTTATTATAACGTGACGAAATCACGAGAAGCAATTCTCTTACAATCGATACCTTCTGCCACAGTCGCATCGATTTTTTTACGGATTTCCCACCAATATCGGACAGTTTGCGTCTGCCACGGACATCCATTAACAGGAAATACGATTTTATTTCATCCATAACATGATAATTACAACATAGATTTTTTTCAAAAGAATAAAATGATTACTTTGGGTTCAGGACTCGGAACATTATCACATCGGGGCCGTCATTCATACCTGGGCAACGCTTAGGAGAATGGTGGGGTTCATGGGCTTTACACATCTATTGCCGAAATAAGCGCCAAATAAGAACCAAATTCAGAATATACTTTATATAGGAAATATAAGAATACTGGGTGACTGCGCAAGAAATGCAAGCCATGAAAACATGAGTAAACTCTGTAACAAATTAGTAATTATTTTCATATTTAAGGCTTATGAGGAATACCCATTCGAAAGGTAAGGGTTAGGGTTAGGGTAAAGGTTATGGTAAAAGTAAGAATTGAGGTTAGGGTTAAGGTTTTGCTTTTGGTTAGGGTTAGGGTAAAGGTTAGTGTTTGGGTTAGGGTTTAAAGAAAAGGAGCTTAAGATGTGTTTGACAGCTCAAGAAAAGACACAATCAGATTGTTAAACACGTTGATTTTGCAAGTTCGTTTCTGGAGAAACCTTGAATGTCATCAATGCAAGAAAAAAAACTATTCAGGTTGGTTCACGAATTCAAGACCGTTAGCACAATCTTAAATTTGAACGCTAAAAGCAATACAAACGCTTATTTAGTGCCAAAAAAGGAATGTGTCAGTGTTATTACAAGATTTGCACGTCACATCCAAGTAAGCTAGCAATGCAGAAGTGCAAATGTTAAGCATATAATTGAAAGGTGACTGTTGGACATACATGACTAAACATTGGTGGACAAGTCTGACATCGATTGACATTTATTTATACAAAATATAGTTGGAATTCAGATGGGATTTTGAATTTTATAGACGATTCTATGAGTCTAATTTTTATTCTAATTTATTGAAGGCACAATCTATATAAAATTCAGAATATTAACAATGTATATTAAGAATATTTATGAGGAATTACATTTAGAATATAAAAACATGTATCATGTATAACATTAGGAATATACTTAAAGACGCAATTTAAAATATACTACTTTATTTTAGGAGTACGTGCACGCAATATCATTTCGAAACTGTTTAGGACTGAACCATTCATCATTTTCTTGAATGTAATGATAATAGGATGAGTGAATAAGAATTGTTTTCTTACCGTTTAACAGAAAATGATTTAAATGCGTGTTTGACCTCATTGGATCCTGCACAGCATCGTCTATTAATCGTTTTAAAAAAGAAAACAGCTTAAACACGAAGCACTATTTATTATCTTACTTGTGACAACAAAGTTGGTTGATCGAAAAGAATCCTGGAACAAATAACGATTTACGCAAGGAGATTGGCGCCCACTTAACGTTGAAATCAATCCTCTTATCTTTAAACAAGACAAATTGAGAGACGTCTTCGTCAGTGGTGCCGAGTTAGAAATTCCCAGATAGTTTCCAATTACAACAATATACATATTTGTTTTTTAGACTATTCTAACTATTATTCTCATCTTCAATGTTATATTCACAACGTTTCGGCCGGTGTAATCTCCGACTATCCTCAAAAGCGCCTTTTCGAAATTAGTAATTATTTAATGTGAACCTGATAGAATTTTAATCTAAATATTGTACTTGATATATGGCGAGAGATTGTTTTGATTCCGCGTCAGCCATGATAATGAAGGTGTTGGTTTCATGTTATGCTTCGTAATTATCACTAATAGTAAGGGTTAGATTGTCAAAATCCCGGAATACTGTACTTAAAAAAAAACTGATTTGTGTATATGTGGATAATTCTAAAATAAATGTTGGGCGCCTTTAACCTAATCTTGTAATCATGACTATATATATATATATATATATATATATATATATATATATATATATATATATATATAGAAATTGGTAGTTTGCTGTAAGCATTGCTGGGAGTAATAATAAAAGTTTTTAAAAAGGTTTAAGGCAATGCGAAGATCCGGGTTGCTGGAAGCTGTGAAGAACAAAAACAGAACAAAACCGAAATAAGTCGGATATAGATCGAAAGGTTTGTTTATTTTTCTAGACAGCAAGGGTGTTAGTTTGTAATGTCCGGATTATCAAGAATCAATTTGATATTTCGAGAGATTTTTTTTTCTTCTTCCTCTCCTTGTCAAAAATAAATAAAAGAAAAATCCCGGGTACCGAGAAAATGCCAGGAGCGCTGGGGGGTTAAACCGGAAGTGTTCAGAGTAAAGTATTCAGAGGAAAATTAAATAGATTCTTTTTATTTATTTATTTATTTATTTTTAAATATATATATATATATCTTGCCTCATTGTCTATATCTAAGGTCATTTGATTAAACTTCTAAACCCCGGAACTCTGTTCTTATACATATTCTGATATTTTAACCCCTTATCCTAACATTCGTTAACTTACCCCCACTCCTTTCTTCCCCTTTTCTAGTTGAATCCTAATTCGCCTAACTTCCAATTTCAACTTTATGTTTCACCCCCCTACTTTCACACTCTTAGTTTTATCCGCATTCCTTCACCGCATCGCTCCCTTTCTCCTCCCCCCTCTCTTTCCTCGTACCCGTCCCTTTCTCCTCCCACATTCCACTTACCCGTTTCCTCCCTTGCCCATTGGTCGCATATTATACTCTTGTTTTCACTGTGTCTGCTTTTCTTCATTTATAGCCGGCTTTCTCAACTGGGCTGACTTTAAATATTCTCACTGCCCCTTTTTCCACTTTAAAACACTTTCCTTTGTCATCTCTGCCCGGGAAGTTTCTTTAATGGCGAATATTTTACATCTTAATCTCCTCTGACGCCTGCCTACATCATCGAATGTACCTCTTATTGGACTTTTTACCCTTCCTGGATTTTCTATTTTCGCCGTACCTGAAGTTGTGGCTTCTTGGAGTTTAACTTTGAAACTTCTCTCATTACTTCTCGTGCCTCTAACGACCTACCTATCTACATCGTATCCTCTCCGCTGGACTCTTCGACACCGGACTTTTTGGCAATCGGACATTTGCTTGCACCCTGGCACAGTTTTGCCCTACGTTTCCTTCCCTACAATTTTTATTTTATTTCATTTTTTCAAATTTTAAATCTTGGCCATTGCCAACTTATCTATCCCAGCGACTTCCTCTGATGATAAGATTTTGATCTTTGAAAAGCCTGGCTTAAGGAAAATTTAACTTGAATAAATTGCCTTTTTGCGGATTATACCTTGCTTTGAACTTTTGAATTGAATTTTGATTTGGCTTTTGCTTTCTCTAATTCCTTTCCACTCTCCTTCATTTATATATATATATATATATATATATATATATATATATATATATATATATATATATATATATATATATATATACACCCATATATATATGTAATTGTCTGTTGTTTCTATTTATTTAATTTTAATTTTTATTTATATATTTACTATTATTGTTATTTATTTATTTTTTTTTGTTTTTTTTTTATTTATTTTTTTCGTATATAAAACGTAGATATTACTTATAGTATATATGTTTGTCAACAGGCTGATTCCGGCATTAGATTTTAAATGTGTTGTAGATAGCTAATTATTTGTTGTCGGTGCAGTATATTAAAATTTAGTTATGTCTGGTTAAGTTTAATCCTTATTTATTGGTTTTAATTTATCTCTTAAATGCCTATTGTTTTAGGTATGGAAGGTTTGCTGGTTAAGGGGAGACAAATCTCTTATTTTTGGTATTAATTTATAAAGGGAATTCTGTTATTCTGTTAATTGGCTTTGTATGTTGAATTTATTTGACTAAAGTAATGGTCAATTCTTAGTATAACGGATATGATTTGTGCAAATAGTGTTTATTATGGGGGGGTATTATCTGGGGATGGGTTCTGGGGGGGTAGGTTATATGATGAAGGTAGAATTTAATTCATGTCTTTGGTTCAAGAATGGGCTAAGTTTGGAAATGAGAATAGCTTCCATCAGTCTTAGGTCGCCTAGGTTCCTGGTCGAGGCTAAAATGGAAACTTTTATGTCTTGTTGTGTAGTATTGCATGAGGAAGTATGTTTGAAGAAGGAAGATATATTTGTATTCATGTGTTCTTTTATACGTTGGTGTAATTGTCTTGTAGTATATCCAATATAGGAGTGGTTACAAATAGTGCATGATATATTGTATACACAGTTAGTGCGGTGGCATAGTCCAGTGGTAGGAATGGGACAATTGGCTAGGGAGCATGGTTCTTGGGTGCGTGTAGTGCGTTTTTTGGAAAGGTGTTGGCGTAAGGTGGTGCCGGTGTGGGTGAGTTGGATGTCTAGTTTTTCTTTATATATTGCACTGCGGATGGCATTAGTGATTCTGTCGTTAAAGAAAGGTAGTTTTAGGAAGCATGTGTTGGAGAGTGTGTTGTGTCTGCGTGATCTGGTCTTGCTGAGGTGGGTTATTGTGGAAGTGGGGTAGCCGTTGGTGATTAGGGTTTGATGGAAGTCTTTGGTGTGTTTAACTTTATTGGCAGTAGATGAGCATTTATTTTGTATGCGGGTAATTTCATTACGGGCATAGTCTAGTTTGGCTTTAAGGGGCAGGGCAGATTTAAAATGAACAAATAGGTTTTTACAGGCAGGTTTTCTGTAGAAGTTGGTCTGTATAGAACCGTCTTCTGTGATTTTGAGGTTGAAATCGAGGAGAGATAGTGAGCCGGAGTCGCTAGGGTGTTCAATAGTAAATTTTATATGGGGGTCGGTGTTGTTGAAAATATCGAAAATGCTGATAGCTTCTTCACGAGATGAGGTGAGGACAAGAATGTCATCTATGTACCTAGTGAAGAAGATATGTGAGTGGCAGGTGTTGAGGGCTTGTTGCTCGAGTCTGTCCATGTAGGATATGGCTAAGAGGCCAGACAAGCTAGAACCCATGGGAAGACCAGTAATCTGTTTAAATATGTGGTGTTGGAAGGTAAAATATGTATTGTTAATGATAATGTCTAGGAGTTGGTGTATGTCTTCAGGTGTTAACCCGAAGAGTTCTAAGTTATCGGAGGAAGAGATGTGGTCGGAGATGAGGTCAATGGCTGGGTGTGCGGGTATTGATGTGTATAGGGAAACAACATCGAGGCTAAATGTGTATTTGTTAGAGCTTAGCTGTTGTTGTTGGAGTAGGTTTAGTCTGCTAATGACTTGGTCAGAGCTGCTGACATGTGCAGGGAAGGTAGGGAGTAGTGGTTTCAGGAGTCTAGAAAGTAGCCAGGAGATTTTATATAATGGTCCTTCGACGCTGGAGACGATGGGCCTAATTTGAGTGTGATTGCTGGTCTTATGGGTTTTGATAAGGTGGTAGAAGGTAGGGAGCTTGCTATTTTTAGTAGTGACATTAATTTTGTATTTCTTAGGGAGGTTGCGTTTTGCGCAGATTTTAGACCAGGTATTGTTTATAGTATTTTGGATGTTAATGGCTGATATGTTAGGGGCAGGAGTGTATAATGTGTTATTGTCGAGGTGTTTTAGTGCAAGGGTGTTATAAGAGTCTTGCGAGACGACGCAGAATTCTTTGCCTTTATCGGAGGGTAGGTAGATTAAGTCTTTATCTTTTAGTGTTTTAAGTGTAGGGCGTTGAGATCTGGTGATGTTAGGGGTGATGTGGTGTTGTTCCTGTTGCAGTATGGTAAAGATTCTTTGTTTTAATCTGGTGAGTTTGTGGTCGAGTAGGTGGTTGTTGGGTGGAGAGTGTAGAGGATGGTCTAGTTGGTAAACCGGGAAGGATTCGTTAGGGTTGTTCGTGTTATTGGGGTGGTCAGGGGTATTGGAATTGAATGCCGAGAGCCATTTCAGGTGGTAGGCTGTTCTACAGAATTGGGTTTCTTCCTTCTTCAAACATACTTCCTCATGCAATACTACACAACAAGACATAAAAGTTTCCATTTTAGCCTCGACCAGGAACCTAGGCGACCTAAGACTGATGGAAGCTATTCTCATTTCCAAACTTAGCCCATTCTTGAACCAAAGACATGAATTAAATTCTACCTTCATCATATAACCTACCCCCCCCAGAACCCATCCCCAGATAATACCCCCCATAATAAACACTATTTGCACAAATCATATCCGTTATATTAAGAATTGACCATTACTTTAGTCAAATAAATTCAACATACAAAGCCAATTAACAGAATAACAGAATTCCCTTTATAAATTAATACCAAAAATAAGAGATTTGTCTCTCCTTAACCAGCAAACTTTCCATACCTAAAACAATAGGCATTTAAGAGATAAATTAAAACCAATAAATAAGGATTAAACTTAACCAGACATAACTAAATTTTAATATACTGCACCGACAACAAATAATTAGCTATCTACAACACATTTAAAATCTAATGCCGGAATCAGCCTGTTGACAAACATATATACTATAAGTAATATCTACGTTTTATATACGAAAAAAAAAAACAAAAAAAAAAAAACAAATAACAATAATAGTAAATATATAAATAAAAATAAGAATTAAATAAATAGAAACAACAGACAATTACATATATATATGGGTGTATATATATATATATATATATATATATATATATATATATATATATATATATATATATATATATATATTTAAAAAATAAATAAATAAATAAAAAGAATCTATTTAATTTTCCTCTGAATACTTTACTCTGAACACTTCCGGTTTAACCCCCCAGCGCTCCTGGCATTTTCTCGGTACCCGGGATTTTTCTTTTATTTATTTTTGACAAGGAGAGGAAGAAGAAAAAAAAAATCTCTCGAAATATCAAATTGATTCTTGATAATCCGGACATTACAAACTAACACCCTTGCTGTCAAGAAAAATAAACAAACCTTTCGATCTATATCCGACTTATTTCGGTTTTGTTCTGTTTTTGTTCTTCACAGCTTCCAGCAACCCGGATCTTCGCATTGCCTTAAACCTTTTTAAAAACTTTTATTATATATATATATATATATATATATATATATATATATATATATATATACATTTCATTATATATATATATATATATATATATATATATATACATATACATACATATATATATATATATATATATATATATATATATATATATATATATATAATAATAATAATAATAATAATAATGGTAATAATCCAGGTGAAAAATATCGACAGGGTGGTAATCCAGAGAATTTTAACTGGGTTTATAAAAAGGACTCAATATCAAAATAGAGCTTTATATATGATAATTTTATTTACACAGACATGTACAAAATCTGCGACACTGGCATGTCGATGTTATCGATCAACAGTTACTCTAAACTGAGATCTCATCAGGCAGAGTTAGAATCCGATCTTAACCTCAGATCATATTTGGAGAGAATGAAATGGAGGGATAGAGAAAGAGAAGAAGAAGAAAAGAAATTTAACATTTCAAAAATTGAGGCCGTTAAAAAATTAAAATTAAAAATTGAAAATCTAAGAAATCTAAAAACAAAAAACAAAAAATCTAAAATCTAAAATCTGAAACAAACAGGACAAATTAATAAATAAATAAATATAAGGTGGAAAGAGGGGCATATAATGTAGGGAGAGGTGATGGGAAGGTAGACACATAAAGGAAAAGAGGGTGAAAAAAAGACGTTCTCTTTTTCTCCCTCTTTTTCTTCTATGTGTCTACCTTCCCATCACCTTTCCCTTCATTATATGCCCCTCTTTCCACCTTATATTTATTTATTTATTAATTTATTTGCCCTGTTTGTTTCAGATTTTAGACTTTAGATTTTTTGTTTTTTGTTTTAAGATTTTTTAGATTTTTAATTTTTAATTTTTAATTTTACATCTTATCGGCGGACAATTACCACCTGGACAACCCCAATAACTTTTTACACGAACTTTTTTCATCCATCATGTTTTTAAATATTTTTATCAAATGTGGAATTTTGGCTTTTCTATTGCCAACTTATTTATCTGTATAATTCCTCTGATGATAAGATCTCGATCTTTGAAAAGACTTGGCTTAAGGAAAGAATAATAAAGATAATTTTATTACAGAATATACCTTGCTTTGAACAATCGAAGTTTGATATAAATTTGGACATTCGTGCATGTTTATCACTCTTCATCTATCAATCTTTAATTATATATTTATATATGTATATATATATAATTATATATATAATTATATAATTATATATGTATGATTATATATATAATTATATATGTATGATTATATATATATAATTATATATATATATATATGTATATATAACTATATATACATATATATATATATATAATTATATATATATATATATAATTATATATGTATATATATAATTATATATATATCAGAAATTAACGCTCATGCGTAAACCGATGGAGCCCCAGTCATACTTCTTGCGTGGTTAGACATTGAGTTACTTTGTTTATGACCAAGAATATTTTCAGTTAAAAATAAATAAAACAAAAAAAATTCGACCCTACACCGATTTTTGTTTTAATAATAAATATAAATATTTGTAGTTTAAAAAGAAAGACAAACAAAATTGTGGACCCCCCTCAATTCTTTTATTTCACCCTCCCCCATACATATAAATACTTTTAATTAAAATGGTAAAGAAAAAGAAAAACCTTACCCTAACTCTAAACCCTAATTCTAACCCCCACGTTGACCTTGACCATATCCCTAACGACGGGGTAAAAGTTAGCGCTGGTCCTTAAGTAAAAAAGCACCAAAAGATGAAATACACTGAACACGATTAGTGATGTAATTGCTATGGGAAAGAAAGTGCACCTAAATTAAATTCATTAGAATGTGTGTGCGTGCGTGTGTGTGTTTGTTTAATTACCATTTTTAAATTAAACAATTTTATTCTAAAATCAGTTGTATAGTTTTCCAGTACAATGTGTTAGATTTATTGTTGACAGAGAATAAAAAAATCACATAACGGAGGGAGGGAAGGAACCAATTCAATGGATTAACGCTCGCTGTTTAATCAGGTTCGTGATATTTATATTAACTACTTTACTCATTTCATGTATATACATATATATATATATATATATATATATATATATATATATATATATATATATATATATGTATATAAATAACAAAAGAAATAATTATAATACATCAGACAGATTATTAGCGAGCAAAATAGCGTAAATAAATGTAGAAATCTGAAGAAAACAATCATGAGTGTATATTTGCGGATACTTATTTATTAGAAGTTCAAAAGCAATTGATTATGTGAATTGAGAAATGCGCATAGTGTTCACGGTGGGTGTTTAGTAGTATATAATAAAGCTGGCTGACTTAGCAAATAGTCATACAATTTTGATGGAGTTTCGGCTTCAGACAGACAGACTGACAGAAGGACAGACATATACATGAACTCTATTATTAATATATATATATATATATATATATATATATATATATACACATAATTACAGATATATATAAGTATACATATATAATTATATATACATATAATTATATATATATATACATATACATATGTAACTCCTTGCATCTGAACTTTCGATGTAATAAAATTTGTATTAATTTATGTACAATTCTTTATCTTCATCTTTCTTTCTTTAATATATATACATATATATATATCTATATATCTATATATATATATATATATATATATATATATATATATATATGTGGGTCATTGGATGGGTGCTTGAATTGTTAAATATGTCTAATAAGACGATTCAAATAGTTATATATAATTATACACATATATATATATATTTATATATATATATATATATATATATATATATATATATATATATATATATATATATATATATGTATATATACTTTTTCTTACCTACTCCCAACTGTATCTCACAATCTGCCCTTGACATATCTGAACCATTTTGTTTCTGAATATTCCATGAATAGTTCTTCCCGACATAATCCCCAAATACAAGTCTTCACGTCTTTTTATACTTTTTCGATTTTTCTTGTAACGCTTTAAAAAGTATTTGCTATAGTTAGGCCAAACGTTGTGATGCCGCTTTACGCGTTTTAAAATTCTGTTTATTTAAATATCTCTATCAGCGATCGTTTAGCACAGAAACCACAAAGTCCACACACATACACACGTAATAACACGCGTTGTGTCTTCGTTTCTATATCTGCATTGTATATGTACTACTAACACTCTGTTGATCATTGCATGTTGTTTATTAGCTTGTTTGTTTGTTAATGTGCACACTGGATTATGGATCTATTTTTTATATTATCCATTAAAACAGCGTTGGGGCTTACCATGCACAGTGAATGACGTCACAAAAGACGAAAGACGCCACCCATAAAACCAGTAAAGGCTAAGTGTTCAGTGGTTCTTTTGACGTTATATCTTGATTCCTCTTGGTTTAGTATATATATATATATATATATATATATATATATATATATATATATATATATATATATATGTATATATATATATATATATATATATATATATATATATGTATATATATATATATATATATATATGTGTGTGTTTGCGTGTATGTTTTTTACAAAGTATATGCATTTTTAAAAACATTATAGTCTTAAATTTTTCCATTGTAAGCTCAATGAAGCTGTATTACAGGATTCAGAGCATATATATGCCGAATTTCTATCAGAAATCAACGTAGATTTTCACCGTATTTTGTTATGACATGCTTTTTCGCTATTCAGCAATATATACCGCTACCTTAAAAAAATTGACAACATTTGACTAATTAATAAAAAATACACTCATCCGAGTTGGGCATTAAACGCGCGTAACGGATAGGAATGACTATTAGATTTGAATACATTAATTTGGTCTGTACAATGAGAGATGTTAACATATTCATCGAAGTACAGAAATGAATAAGATGTTAAGACCATTGAAACTTATGGAGTGTTAGTCTTTTTCCATTGGGGTCGTAATGTAAAAGTATTTAATATATATATATATATACATATATATATATATATACATATATATATATATATATATATATATATATATATATATATATATATATATATGATATTTTAATATCGACATATATATATATATATATATATATATATATATGTTTCATCTTAATTAAGACTCATCAGTGCATATAACTATACAATTGATCGCAGAATTCGAACCTCGGAATAAAGTCACTTTTGATTTCTAGTCGACACCTTTACCGACAAAGCCAATAAGCCAGCTATACGACGGAGTGATGTATTCCTATTATTCATTTAACCACTATATGAAGCCTCCGGGAAGTGTTCGTCAAATCGAAAGGAAAGGGAACTTTTGCAATATTGCTTCAGTTAGACACTGTTCGCATTGCGCTTACAGTGTTCTCTTCCTAGAAAATATTTTAATATCTGCAGGCATGTTTCATCTTAACCAATACTCATCAGTGTGTTTTTATACAACTATACAACCGGTCGCTAGATTCAAACCCTTTATTACAGTCACCTTCCGTTTTTTTAGACCTTAGTAGTGATGGAAGTAATTCAGTATATTTTAAGCAAACGCTGGCATCAATCCGCATAATTTGATTATCGTATCATGTATAAACAAAGTAACGGTTTTGTTCCAAATTAATTTATTTTTAAAAGTTGTATATTAATCGGAGACTTATATAAACTCATGTCGTCCATTATTTGCAGTACCGAGACACTAGTAATATTATACCATCGTTGGAATACCCTTTCGCTAGTGCAGGCTATCAACATCATTTATATATAAGACCTCGTGAAAAACTAATTATCTATATGACTGCGCTATCTAGAGGACGACACTGTTTCTTTCATAAACACATTTACTTTTTTTTTTATTCATACACCGGAAACGAATAAACGCGTAGGGACCATAAAATGCAAGGAAGCGCCCGCTATTGATTTTATCGTCTGTCTATTCAATTAAATTAAGTTTTTTTTCACTGAATTGAAATTTGGCTACGCCATTTATATTCTTTTAGATACCATATTGCCTATGCGTTAACATAATTATCCATGATAGGGTTGAAAGAAAAACAATAATGGTAGAGTTTCTGGAAAATTTAGACGCGGACAATCGACGTTGGTCATTGATCATACTAAACATTTCTAGATATAAAAGACAAACATTGTTTGTATGTCCGTATTTAACAATTCCCCCATACAATGCAGTGATCAATCGATTAGTCATAGAGAAGTTTTAGAGAAGGAATATATCATGTCCGACAGGCGAAGATATCGCTGTACTTTTATCATCGGTCAGCAGACTAATGATGTATACACTTTAGGGATTATTGGACTCCCTGAGGACAGACTTACTATATAATTTGGAACGTCTGATATTTCTAAGAATAATGGATTCAGCACTTTATAGTATCATCTATATTAAATATATTATGAACTTATAAACGTAATCTAGCCCCTTATGTTTTATTATCTACATATATAGCCATGAAGATGATCAGGATCAAACTCAGAGGGCTCAATTACCTTTGTGAATGAAAGAACTCTCTATTATAGATCGTATCGAATAAACAGCTGTCTGTGGATCATTGTATATATATATATATATATATATATATATATATATATAGTAAGCAATGAAAATATATATGGCAATCAAGCTACGCAGAGGCTCCCTAAAAATAATATGGAAACAATTAACTTAGAAACATCACTTAAGAATATCCCAACACCTAGCAAGCATGGATACATTATTAAATTAATTAAAAAACCGGACGAACTAATACGCCGAATGCGATGGCGAGCACACTTCTTCATTAAAAATAAAGATAAACACGTAGACACAAAAGAATCCTACGCATTCAAAAGCCTAAAAAACGCTAAACCAATAGATCTCATGACTAGCTTTGAAAATTACCTCTTAAATGTAATTAAAAACTTAGAATTTCACAAACAACAGAATAATTTCCAAAAACAATTACACACCATCGTTAAAAACATAAACAACTCTAACAAAATATTCGTAAAAGCGGACAACACTAGTAATTTTTACAAAATAGATAAACAAGAGTATAACAAACTACTAACAGAAAATATTACAAAAAAATACAAAAAACTAGATACAAGCGAACATAGCTACATAGATATAATAAATACTGAAAGTAAACAAATAACAGACAAACTAAAAATTAGCTACAAAGTTAGTAAGTTAAAACCTAAGGAATCCTATATCTTATTTAAAGACCACAAAAGTAACTTTAACAATAACCCCAGCACTCGCTTAATTACTCCGACCAAACCAGAAATAGGAAGAATCAGCCAAACAATTCTATCTAGAATTAACAAACAAATAAGAAAATACCTAGAATTAAACCAATGGGTGAATACTGCCGACGCAATCACTTGGTTTAACAGTATAGAAAATAAGAACAATTGTACCTTCTTACAATTCGACATAGTGGACTTCTACCCATCCATATCCGAAGAACTCTTCAATATCGCCCTAGAATTCGCCGAGATATATACCGATATATCCAAGGATGAAATTCACATCATTAAAAAATGTAGGAGATCAGTTTTAATCAACAACGAGGACCAATGGATTAAAACGAATATGACAAACTCCTTTGATTTGGCCATGGGTGCCCTTGACTCTACGGAGGCATCTGATCTTGTGGGGTTATTCATTTTATATACACTCACAAATATATTCGATAATACGGATATCGGCCTTTATAGAGATGATGGATTAGCGATAATAAGAGTTTCTAACAAAGTCAAGGGAGAAAACTTCAAGAATATTATACATATGGAAATGAAAAAACTAGGCCTAAATGCAGAAATAATGGCTAACATTAAAACAACGAACTTTCTAGACGTCACATTAAACTTAAGTAAAAACACCTACGAACTATACCTAAAAGATAACGCCTACCCAATATACGTACACCTAAAGTCTAATCACCCCCCCATCAATCATAAAACATATCCCGAATTAGATCGAAACTAGGCTTATCAACAATTCTAGCAACGAAAGCGTTTTTAAAAAATCAATCAACATTTACAATACAGCTCTAAAAAAATAGTGGTTACCACAATACCGAAATTAATTATAAAAAACAGGACACCAATAATTACAACGAAATTAAAAATAAAAACAAAAGAAAAAGAAATATAATCTACTATGCCCCCCTATAACCAGATGCTAAAAACTAAACTAGGCAAACAATTCCTAAATCTGATTGAAAAACACTTCCCCGTAACCAACCCTCTACATACAATATTCAATAAAAATAATCTAAAACTATCCTACAGCTGCTGTGAAAACCTAGAAATGATAATTAAGGCACACAACAACAAAATACTAAAATACAACCTTAGAGAGGAAAAAAATAAACAAAGTGGAAAATATAACAAAAATAACACTACGAAGAACAAAAATATAAACAATACTTATAGAAATAAACAAAACACTAATAATAACCACCCGAATAGAAACGAAAAAGTCAGCAATGAAGAGAAAAGATGTAACTGCATAAATCGTAAACTTTGTCCACTACAAAATAAATGCCCAACTAAAAGTGTTGTATACTATGTGGGTATGACATCCCTAGACTTTAAGACCAGATACTATGACCATAAAAGCACATTTAAAAACAAAGAACGCCGAACTAAAACAGCACTAGCTAACCATTATTGGGAGCTCAAAGAGAATGGACACTCACCAATAATTGAATGGAAAATAGTAAGACAGGCCAGTACATGTAGAAACTTAGACGACCCGTGTAGATTATGCCTGCATGAAAAATACGAAATCCTAAATTTTCAAGATCCCCGAAACTTATTAAACTCTAGAAGTGAAATAGCAAACAGCTGTTTACACAGAAATAAATTTACCTTAGGATGATATATAATAAATAAAATAAATAAATAAATAAAAATAAATAAACAAATAAATAAAAACTGAATTAGTTAGAATTTAAAACTTAAAATAGAAATACAAGAAACCACGTGTTTTAACACGTGGTAAATTCGTCCACTGTATTGACAAAACAAAGGAAACAGGATATAGGAAAATCCATTGCTAACAAAAATAGGAGCGTCCCCAACAATGTCTTTGTTCGAGGGAAGCCCAACGATTGGCTGAGGGAACAACAAAGAATCTGATTGGTTAACTAGCAAGCCATGTATATAAAAACACCTGACAAAAATAACTCCATGCATTTAGGCTGACGATTCCCTCGGGGATGAAACACGGGAGACTCTGTGTAGCTTGATTGCCATATATATTTTCATTGCTTACTACCTAGCTCTACTTACGTATCGAGCACTGTTGAAGTAAATACTGAAAACTGACACATAAAAAATTATATCTCCTTATAATATTTTATGTGGATACATGAAGTACTAATATATATATATATATATCTTACAATACTCTTATACAGTAAGGTATGGCAATTAAGCTACACAGAGACTTCCGCGTTACTTCCTCGTAAGTAATCGTCAGGCTCACATGCATGGAGTTTGTGTTGATGGGTGATTTTATATATACACGTGGTGTTTACTATAGCTATTTATCCAATCAGATTATTTGTTATTTCCTCCCACAGGTCAATGTTTCCAGTAGGCACTATTAGAAATTCTCACTACCAAAGGTTTGGTTGGTTTTACTACATATTCTTTTGTTCTGTTTCGGATACGGGGTAACTCATGCCTGTTTATTTGCTTATATTTCTATTTTAGGTATTACTTTAGTTTATATTGTTTATTTTTTTCTTTATTTATTATATTATTTATTATGTATTGTTATCTTAAAGTAAATGTTATTCTGTGTAAGCAATTGTTTGCTATTTCACTACTAGAGCTTAATAGGTGCTGAGGGTCTAAATAGTTTACGATTTGAAATTCCTTATTCAGACATAATTTACACAGGCCGCCTACATTTTTACATGTAATGGCCCGTGGTACTATTTTGCATTAGATTACTGGCGAGCGTCCGTTTTCTTTGAGCTCTCAGTAATGGTTCGCTATTGCTGTTCGGAGTCTTTCGTTTTTAAAGCTTACTACCTAGCTCTATTTATGTATTGAGAACTGTTGCAGTACATACTCAAAATCAATACATAAAATATTATATCTCTTTATAACATTTTATGTGAATATATGATAAAATATATATAAATACATATATAATGAGAGAGAGAGAGAAAGAGATATATAGAGAAATAGAGAGACAGAGGTGGAGAAAGAACGCCATATGTAGGAATTCACATGAAGGAATCTTTTGGAAATAAAACCCGGTAGGAAAATGTTAAGAGGGTGTTATTATACTTTGTAAACAATATCAATATTTTTAAATAATACTCGCTTATCAAGTTATTAAGGCCAAGTTATTGTTACGATTTTCTTGTCTCTATTTTCATCCATCTTGCTTCCATATATCTGGTTAGAATTCCATATTCGGAAGCCGAACTTTCTCCGTCCGTGGAAATATAATAATACACTCTTAACATATTGTCAGCGGGTTTTATTTTCAATAGATGCATTGATATTGCTTTCAAAAATATATAATTCGTATTTAAAAACTGCCTCAAGGGCCGATAATATTATATATATATATATATATATATATATATATATATATATATATATATATATAAAGAGACAAAATGGTGCCACACCGCAAAATGAATAATGAATTGTATAGGGAACACCTTATATTAGATGAAATAGAAAAAAACGAAAATAAGTTTATATAAAAACAAAAAACAAAAAAACAAACACCGTTATGTATGGTTTCGGAATTCACGAATAAAAAATTCACGAATAAAAACTGAAGTTCTCACATTAGCATAAAAAACAGCTTAAAGTTCCCAAGGCAGCCTTTCGTCCGACTCTCGTTAGTCGATTCGTCGGTAGAGTAATTAAAATACACGAAAAACCATAAACTGGTGTAGAATAAAGTTGCAAACACGTGGCATAAGGTGTTATACATGCGAAATTATATATATAAATAAAAAACGGAAGTAAAGAATACTTTTTTAATCAACCTGCGTATGACCACGAATCGTCAAATATCTGTAGGGAATGTTTTTATTGCCTTTGTCTACAGAGAGTAGGACGTCGTGAATTAATGATGATGACTTCCAATATGTCCAGATGGAAGCGGTGTCGTGCTCTGTGCACAATGGTAAATGTATCATCAGAATATAGATCACGGCAGCTTCTTTCGTCCAAAAGGGGGTCGCCTATGGCAGACTCCTGAGCTTGTGAACGCCCGGCTAACGGGACGGGTTCATGTCGGCGAATGCATCCGGGCACATGTTGAGCCACTCTCACCGATAATCGCTGAATGGTCTTGCCTACATAGTCAGCGTCGCACTGACATTGAAAATTATAAATTACGTAACTTTGCTCATTGGTAGGCAAGACGTCCTTTCTTTTATTTCTATTTCATCTTATATAAGGTGTTCCCCATACAATTTATTATTCATATATATATATATATATATATATATATATATATATATATATATATATATATATATATATATATATATATTTCTGATGATTTTGTAGGTTTGCCGAGACGATATTGACATAAAAATGTTGTTCGGCACAAGACAAATAAAACGGACCGTAAAAATATATCTCACAAAAATGTTATGTTTTTTGGAAATGTGAAAACATAAAAATAATAAAATAAAACCATGGTTATTGGAATGTAATATGAACTGACTTATATTTGCTCTGTTATAAATCATTGGCAATCATTGGGCTCAATCTTTTAAGGAGACTACAAAGTAAAAGGAACTGATAGTATATGCTGATACATATATTGTCATTAATAATTATATTTATATATATATATATATATAATATAGATAGTATATTTATAAAATATATATATATATATAATATAGATGTTATATATATATAATACATATATATATGTTATATATATATATAATATATATATGATATATAATACATATATACACACATATATATATATATATATATATATATATATATATATATATATATATATATATATATATAATGGCAATAATCCAGTTAAAAAATATCCACAGGGTGGTAATCCAGAGAATTTTAACCGGGTGTATAAAAAACGCTTAATATCAAAATAGAGCTTTATATATGATACTTTTATTTACACAGACATGTACAAAATCTGCGACATTAGCATGTCGATGTTATCGATCAACAGTTACTCTAAACTGAGATCTCATCAGGTAGAGTTAGAATCTGATCTTAACCTCAGATCATATTTGGAGAGAATGAAATGGAGATATAGAGAAAGAGAAGAAGAAGAAGAAGAAGAAGAAGAAGAAATTTAACATTTAACAAATTGAGGCCGTTAAAAAGATTAAGCTATAGCTGGGGCGAAAATTTAGAAAAAATAATAAAAAAAATATAACAATAATATTCTAAATGAGAAAACTACCGAAACGAAAACAGCAAATACCAAGGCCTGTAACTGCACAAACAAAAAATAATGCTCATTACAACAAAATTGCAAAATAACCCAATCAGTATATCAAGCAACAATCTCTACTAAATAAAACCCAACCCTGAAACAATTCTACATATGTATGGCTGGTAATACCTGCAAAGAAAGATATACTGGACATACGTGTTATTTTAATAACCCTACATATAAAAAAAGAACCTCACTTTCTATATATTACTGGGAACTATCCAACAATAACCAATCACCAACAGTAACCTGGAACACAATTAGAAAAACTAGCACCTGTGGTTCCCTAAACTAACCTTGCTACGTTTGCCTAACAGAAAACACTTGAAATAATTGTATTTAGTGATAGGGGCAAACTTCTAAACAAAAACAAGAAACATCAATTAACTGTAGGCATAATAGATTACACCTTCTTAGTAATCCACTTATAAAACCTTAGGCTGTTACTATATAAAAAAAGTAAAAAAACTTCACCTACCAATCAACTGATAATTTTGTCAACACAACTATCATCTTACACCTTTTTTATTAATTATTATTTTATTAGTAGTAGCATTATTGTTGGTAGTATTATTATCAGTAGTATTATTTGTAGTAGTACTGTTAGTGGTAGTGTTATTGGTGGTAGTGGTAGTATTAGTATTAGTATTAGTATTACTATTATTATTATTATTATTATTATTATTATTATTATTATTATTATTATTATCATACCCACAAAGACTAATACTAATTGTCATCTTCTGTATATTTCTTTACACTTAAATATCCCCTTATATGTTTATCCATTTATTGATTAATATTTCTATATTTTTTAGATTATTTTTAGATTAGCATTATCAATTATTTATTATTACTATTATTAATATTTTAAACTTAATTATTTGACATTGGATTATTTTTCATTTCTGTACTTTTATCAAGATGATTACATGTCTGATGTTACTATCATAGTTATTGTTATTTGCGGCAGTGAAATTAACAGTATCACTATTATTAATAATATTGATATTGCCATGTTTTACCGTTACCTGACATTTGCTTCCACTTTCATTGATGATAATAATGATAATGCCATTATCTATAACTTTATTATTTTATTTCAGTTATTATTATAACCATTATTATAATAATAATAATTATTATTATTATTATGTTTATTATTATTATTATTATTATTATTATTATTATTATTATTATTATTATTATTATTATTATTATTATTATTATTATTATTATTACTATTTTCATCTTTATTGCTATTATTGCCATCATTATAACTATTACTACTATTTGTACTGTTCTATTATTATTTATTAATTTTTCACTATCATTATTACTATTGTTAAGATTACTGGGATTACCACTCTGATTACTGCTGTCGGTAAAACCACTATTATTACTATTTTTATATGATCATCATCATTGCAACCCATATCATAATATCGGTAAACATTATCTTATTATTTAATATTATTATGATAATCACTACCTCCTAGTATTCCTAATATTTCTTAATTATTCTATTTCTTTCCTAAACTATTATTTTTATAATTTCTTAAACATTATTGACCACCATTATCGTTATCGTTGTTGTCGTCGGTGTTATTATTATTACTATTTTTATTACTATTATTATTATTATTTAATCACTAGGAGTTATCACACTGGTCATCGTCAGTGGTCACCCACTGCCGACAACCTGTGGAGTCTGAGTGACAACAAGTCTCCTCAGGCCTCCAGTATGCTCCACCTCTTTTCGTTCATCACCGCTGATGACCTTGCGGTAATCGCAACAGCCACCTACCAACGATTTCCCGCTGATAAGGGCCATTGGTCCCCTCTGGGGCCCGAGTGGTAACAAGCCTTCCCAAGGTCCCAGAGCTGTCCGCGCTCTTCTAGTGGAGGTCTGGTTTTGCGCTTTCCCTCCTCGACCCTCTGTCCATAATTTTCGTGGCGTCAGCCTATGCTTGCGCCTCTCTCGTTCGGTTGTATTTTCCCCGGTTCTGTTGTTTTGTGCTTCCATGTGTTTGTTCTCCATTCGTTGCTTATGTGGGTTGGTTTCCGCATTCGAGGACATTTCTCAGGATTGTAGCTGTTTTGATCATTACTGTCCTTTGTATGGTCTCAGTTATCCCTTTGATTCCTATTTCTCCTAGTCTTTTCTCCATGTTTTTGGGGACTGTTCCTAGTGCTCCTATGATTATTGGTGTTATACTGACTTTCTTCATGTTCCATATTCCTTTCAATTCTCTTGCACGTTCAGTATATTTGCTTCTCTTTTCCATCTCTTTGATCTTCACTCTGTAGTCTGCTGGAACAGCAAAGTCCACGATTTTGCAGGATTTTTCTTTCTTGTTGATTATTATCATATCCAGTCTCCTTGCTGTTATGGGTTTGTCTGTTTGTACATTCATATCCCATATGATTTTGTGTTTTTCGTTTTCTAGTACAGTTTCTGGTTTGTGTTTGTACCGTTTTCTTGCATATTCGAAATTCAGTTGTTTGCACATTTCCCGGTGTACTTCTTTCCCCATGCTGTCATGTCTGTTCTTGTATTCCCTTTGTGCTAGCTTGCTGCATTCACTTATTATATGATTTATCGTTTCGTCTCTTTGTCCACACAATCTGCATTTGCTGTTTTCCTGGGTTTTTATCTATCTTTGCTTTAATAAAGTTTGTCCTAATCGCATTGTTCTGTGCGGCCGTCAGCAGAGATTCTGTTTCTCTGTTCAGGTTTCCTTTTCTTAGCCATGCCCAGCTGTTTTCATTGGCTTCATCGCTTGTGAGTCTTATAAAGCGTCCATGTAGTTGTTTTTCTTCCCACTTTTCCTTTCTTGTCTTTTTGTTTCTGGGTTCAGTGCTTCCGGGGTAGTTTGTTGGGCTGGTGTCTCTTGCTGTCTTTCCGTGTTCTGGGTTACATATATCTCCAGCTCTTTTTTGGTGTCTTCCACACAGTCTTCTATACTTACCAGTCCTCTACCTCCTTCATTTCTTTTCACGTAGCGTCTGTCCGTGTCGTCTTTTGGGTGCAGTGCATTGTGCATAGTCATTAGTTTTCTAGTTCTTTGGTCAAGGTGCCTGAGTTCTTCTTTGGTCCAGCCTATGAATGGTCCAGAGTATCTTATTAGTGATACAGCCCATGTGTTTATCCCTATTACTAGGTTTCTGCTATATAGTTTAGTTTCTAAGAGTTTCCTTGTTCTTCGTAGATATTCTTTTCCAATCTTCTTTTTCATTTCTGTATATTTGATTGTGTCTGCTTCCAGAACTCCCAGGTATTTGTAACTATCTTGTTCTCCTAGCGCCCTCATCTCCTCTTGGTTGGGGAGTTCAATACCTTCTGTCGTTTCCAGTTTTCCTCTTTTGATCTCTAGCAGTGCACATTTTTCTATTCCAAACTCCATTTCGATATCCTGGCTGAATATCCTGGTTGTGTTTATCAGCTTTTCCAGTTCTTTTTTGTATTTTGCAAACAGTTTAAGGTCATCCATGTACATCAGGTGGTTTATTCTTTGTTCTGTATCCGTAAACCTGTATCCGGCATCACACTTTCTGAGTATGTAGTTGAGTGGTATCATGGCTATTATAAACAGTAGTGGTGATAGAGAGTCTCCTTGAAAAATGCCTCTCTGTATTTTTATCTCAGACAGGTATTGTCCTCCGGCTGTCAGTTTTAGTCTCCATGTTTCCATTGCTTTCTGGATGAGATTAATAATCCTGTCTGGTATCTTGTATATTTTTAAGCATTCAATTATCCATGTTTGGGGGATTCTGTCGTAGGCTTTCTTGTAGTCAATCCATGCCATGGTTATGTTCTTTTGTCTGCTCTTCACCTCCTTCAGAGTCTTTTGATCAATGTATAGATCATGTGCCCCTCTTTGTCCTTTCCGGCATCCTTTTTGTTCCTCGGGGAGCAGTCCACGTATGTCCAGGGATTGGTAGATTTGTTCTCTCAGTTGTGCTGTGAGAATTTTCCACATTATTGGTAGACATGTTATCGGTCTGTAGTTGCTGGGGGTCTTTTTGTATTAGTGTTGTTCTTCCTTCCGTCATCCATTCTGGTATGTCTGTTTTGCGGATACATCCGCTCAGTTTCTGCGCTATTCTTTCATGCAGGGTCGTGAATTTTTTAAACCAGTATGCATGTATTCCATCGTGGCCGGATGCTCTCCAGTTTGCCATTTTTGTTAGGGTTTTCTTGATCGTTTCTTTGTTGATTTCTGTTTCGGTTCCTTCTTCGATTTCTTGCAGTTCATCTTTCATCTTTTTCAACCATTGGGCATTCTAGTTGTGCTTTTTTGGTCTTCCCATATCTTGCTCCAGAATTGTTTTGTTTCTGTATGGTTCGGTTGCTCTGTCGTTGTTTTTTCTCCATTTACGTTTTTGTAAAACTGGCTTTCATTGTTTTCAAAGGTCCTGTTCTGTTTGCTCTGTTCTGATTTGTACCTGTATCGTCTCAGTCTTCCTTCTATTGCTGCTATCCTTTGTTTTATTTCTTCATGTTTCTCATTTAGTTTTTCCTTGCGTTTCTGATTTTTGCTTCTTAATCGTTTCATGTCCTCCTTCCTTCTGTTCACGGTTTTAGCTTCTTTGCGAAGTTTGGTGATCTGGGTTTCCAGTCTGATTTCCCATCCAGGTTTTGTCAGTCCTCTCTTTTGTCCATTTTCTTCGTTTCTTAGTTTCATACTTACCGATTTTGCCCCTGCATATATCAGGTTGTTTAGGTCTGTAATAGTTTCTGTTGGGATGTGTGTGAGGAGTCTGTTTACTCTTTCTGTTTCTGCTTGTAACTTCTTCGCTACTTCATTCCTGAGAGATCGGAGTTTTGTTTTGTTTTCACCCATGTATCGTCTTATGTTCTCCACTTCACTTGCTTCTTTTTCGTTGAGTTCTATCTCAGCAGGTTCTGTGGTTCCGCAGTCTTCTATCTCCCCTGGTTCTGTGATTCCGTAGTCTTCAATCTTTTCAGTTTCAGTGTGTATGTTTTGCCTGTCCTCTTCCTGTGGTCTCTCCTTTGGTGGTGTTTCTTGCTCCGTTTCGCCATTAGCCTTCTGTCTTATTTCCGTCAGTTCCATCTCCGAGAACCATCTTCGCTTGAAGATCTGTCTTGCTTGATCTGCTATCCTTTGTTCCGTTGTATGTGGGTCACTAGCAATGTCCCAGAGATGTTTCATTCGTTTTCGGTAGCCTCTTTCTATAGGGTAGCGGCTTTTATAGTAGCACTCCATCACCAGTCTGTTCTCTTTCATGGTCCATTTCTTTCTATATCTTTCCAGTTTGCTGTTTTCGCTCTGGTTTACTTGTCTCTGGTCTGTGTTTTTGTCATACCTGGAATCAGAGAGGTTGCTAACCTGGTTCGTGTCCGTTGTCTTGTTTCTGAAATGAGAAGGGCCAACATTCGCAGGATGCGGACCGGGTCCCCCATGTTGGCCATCGAGGGAGCACCTGCCCATCATGACACTCAGATCTTTATTCTGAGTCCCACGGCGTTTAGTGTTTGTGGGAACACCAGGCCGAGGCTTAGTGTTTCTCTCATTTTCATGAGGTTCAAGGTGCACTATCACACATACTTAAAGAAACATTTACGAAAAAAAAATAAGAAAAAAAAAAAAAAAATAAATAAATGATTAAAAAAAAAAAAAAATTCAAAAAAAAAATTCAAAAATAAATAAATAGATAAATAAATAAATAAAAAATAAATAAATAAATAATAATGAATAATTGATGAATAAATAAAAATAAATAAATAAAAAAGATAATAATTATATATATATATATATATACATACACATATACATATGTTACGATACACGTTACAAAAACAACCCAATGTAACAATACACGCCTACATGTCTGAAAACGGCATCTCAAGCCTTTTTCAATTACGGCCTCTGTTCATTTATACGTATCTTAAGGTCTCTAAAAAGTTCTCAAATAAATCTCAAGGTTTACCTTATCTTCTGTTCTCTTCCTTGGCCTGTGATTCGTCTAGTCTTCGCTGGCTGTGTCGTCTTGATCGAAGGAAGAGGTCTGTCTCAGACAGAATGAATACACGAGACACGAATTTTTTGAAGGGATATTTCACACAAATTTCTTTATTCTCACACAAGCTTCTTATCTTTCCGGTTCGTTTGCTGTCAGGGGGATTCCGGCTTCGACTCTCTCATGCCCCGGCTATTTTCCGGTTCCTTTTGGGATATCTTCTGCCCTCCCAGAACGGGGCCTTACCAGTTTGCCGGCTACATGCTCGCACCCGGTCTGAACGGTATCGCCTCTAAGCTCAGACTGATTCTAAAAAGCTAAGTTTTTGTTTTCCGTGGTGACGTAATCATCATTCCCACGCACGATATGGGGACAAAAACGACTCACTCTGATCTCTGACTCAAAGGTCACGTCAGGTCTAAATTTATTATGACTATTCTTGGATCAAACGTTTCTCTGAACTCACTTCTGAGTCCCGAAACAAAACCTATTTTCAATAACAAAATTAGCTATTTGATACTAGTTAACCTACTGTGCCTTGCATAATGGGGCCCTACAGTATTGTAACACTCCTTCCTTCCCTATAAACAAAAAAAACAAAAAATCCCAAGATTTTCTCTTTTTTTTAAAAAACCAACCCCTCCCTGGGACTGGTAAAAATCCGAGCCTGAGCACTCCTGGGGTTACCATCATTTCACCCCTGCCGGAATTTCCTTCGGCACTACATGACAATGTTTCCGGGATGTGGGAGAGTTTGCTCCCTACGGTCGTCACCGGCTAAAAAAAAGCCATCCCCTGTCATAAATCAACATCAGGCGTTTCTCGCCTATATCTCCTGCAAAATCTACCACATAAATTCGCTCTTGCTCACACACGTTCTCCGTGCTCGACCACTTCCCAAAAATTCCCGGTATGTTGCACTTTCGGGCCACCATCACTTTCTTAGATAACTTCAACAAACGGTCGGCACACAACCGATTAAAACTAACTGCGCGTTTTATTCTCGCGAAATAGGGGAACAAAAAACAGAACAAAAAAACCTTCATTGACCTATTCTCTAATGGTCAGCCTCGAAGCTTACTGAGGGTACCGTCGCTATGCTGCTTGCTATATATGGACCATACATTTCTGACACGCCCGTGCTCCCGTCGCGAATGACAGCGAACAAACACCCAGTTTCTAACTCCCAACCCCATTGGCGTGGCGTGGCACACATCCCATGGCTCTAACTAAACGGCGTGACGGGGGTGAAATGTCGACACCACCGTTCCTGGAACACATCGGGTCACCAATCCAGGTCCATCATTTTCTTCCCTAAACCAAAATTAATTTGACTGAGGTACCCTCTCTTAAATATAAAGCTTAAATCTATTCCACTTCCATACACGGTCTACCGACGTGATTGGGGAGCAACCCTGGGTCACGAAAATTAATCACAACTTCAATATCGACCACCGTTATCGTGGCGCACCAATACGACTGTCCTGTCGTCTAACCACCGGTTCGCAGTTTTAACGCGTGTGGAGTTCGAGCACCTTTGCCCATTCTTCTCCGAGCCAAAACCCATGGCCGCCTCGTTTGCGAAAACCACGCGAGCGAACTTTATTGATCCCGCAGACCCAACTGGGCTGCACATACTCTGTGCACAGGGATATTCTTCGAAATAACCTAATTGACCCCCGTCCGGGGTCTCCATCAACCGACCCAAACCTGCTATCAGTGCCCCCCAAACAACTCAAATACAAGGTCACTTTAACCCTAACACTTTGCTGACCCACGTCACATTCAATTTAAGAACTGTTTTTTTTTTTAATTACATTTTTAAATTTCTCCATCCTCTAAATAGTAAAATATCATTCACTCAAGCATTAGGAACCCGGAATCCTCCATGTAACAAATACATCAATACAAGAATACAAAAAAAAATCATTCCACCCAACAACAACAAATAAATCAAACCGAAACCGACAGAACCAATGGAGAACATATCTCCACAATACAATACAACATAATTCAAAAGATAAAGGGAAAAGAGAACAGCGCCCGACACCATAGCGTATTGACATGTCGTCAAACTCCAACCCGGACACCATCAGATCACCCGCCGCTGTCGTCGTTATTTTCCTGCAACGCTTTTTAGCAGTTTTCAAAACCCACGAACGCTTTCTTTCTCTCTCTCTCCCTCTCTTCTCTGTCTATGCGCTCTCGCTTCTCCCTTCCTTTCTAACAAGCATATTCTGATCTCGCGCGCACATTTTTTTTTAAACAATCTCTTTTAACATTTCAATTCTTCTCTCTCTCTCTCCCTCTCTCTCTCTCTCTCTTTTTAAGACGCATATACATTCTAAAAACAAAAGATTTCGGCCACAGAGTGGCATATCAATCCCTTTCTTTCTATACTCTTTTTGTCTCTGTCTCTCTCTTTCTAATACATTCTTTCTTTCTTTTTTTTAAATACGCATATTCTGTCCTCGCGTGCACATGTCATTTCAGCACATCCACCCTTTTTAACATTTCCATTCTTCCTCTCTTTCTCTCTCTTTTGATTACATACTTCCCTCGTTTTTTTTTTTCGTTTTTTTCGCCCGTTATTGCTTTCACCTTTGTCCCCCACCAACACAAACCAGAAAAAAATTACAGCAACAAATTCTTAAAACACAACACAAAAAAAACATAATTACGGCAAATCGTCCTTTTCTTTCTAACTAGAATGTTCTTTTCCTACAAAGTCTTAACAATTGTTTTTGCGCGTGTGTGTGTGTGCGTGCGTTCTTTTTTTCTTTTTTTAACAAAATGTGTCTTTCTTTTTTTATCTTTCTTTTTTTGAATCTTAACAATTAACAAAATGTGTCTTTTTCTCTTTCTGCGTAATTTAATAATGGGCTGTGTATGTGTGCGTTCTTCTTTTTTTCTTTCTCTAACAAAATGTGTCTTTTTTCTTTTCTTTTTTCTTTTCTTTTTTTCTGTGTCTTTTAATTAACTAAGTGTGTCTCTCTTTTGTGTATCTCAACAGTTTTCCCCTCCGTGCCTCGCTCCTTTTTTTTCTCTTCCCTTTTCTATTACTTGGACCACACGATGTGTTCGTACTTCATGACAGCACCAGATCGATATCGAACCGTTTCATGTTGGAAACGGCAGGTCACGGCTACCAAAATAACCCAATGTTACGATACATCAATTTACTCTATACCTTTCGTAACCACAGTCTTAAATCTTCACGTATCAATTTACGGCCCTTCAGGCCTTTTTAAAACCACGAATCTGTTCACGGCATCTCAAGCCTTTTTCAATTACGGCCTCTGTTAATTTATACGTATCTTAAGGTCTCTAAAAAGTTCTCAAATAAATCTCAAAGTTTACCTTATCTTCTGTTCTCTTCCTTGGCCTGTGATTCGTCTAGTCTTCGCTGGCTGTGTCGTCTTGATCGAAGGAAGAGGTCTGTCTCAGACAGAATGAATACACGAGACACGAATTTTTTGAAGGGATATTTCACACAAATTTCTTTATTCTCACACAAGCTTCTTATCTTTCCGGTTCGTTTGCTGTCAGGGGGATTCCGGCTTCGACTCTCTCATGCCCCGGCTATTTTCCGGTTCCTTTTGGGATATCTTCTGCCCTCCCAGAACGGGGCCTTACCAGTTTGCCGGCTACATGCTCGCACCCGGTCTGAACGGTATCGCCTCTAAGCTCAGACTGATTCTAAAAAGCTAAGTTTTTGTTTTCCGTGGTGACGTAATCATCATTCCCACGCACGATATGAGGACAAAAACGACTCACTCTGATCTCTGACTCAAAGGTCACGTCAGGTCTAAATTTATTATGACTATTCTTGGATCAAACGTTTCTCTGAACTCACTTCTGAGTCCCGAAACAAAACCTATTTTTCAATAACAAAATTAGCTATTTGATACTAGTTAACCTACTGTGCCTTGCATAATGGGGCCCTACAGTATTGTAACACATATACACACCAGGCACGTGCAAAAATAGCCGCCTCTTGTGTTTGAAAGATAAAAGCCTAAACGTAATCTTTAAAAAAAAAAAATAATTTTAAAAAAACTGCATATTTACGTGTGAAAAATAAATAAATTATGTAATCACGGCGGCTGAAACCCCCCAAAATGCAGTGAATTTTGAACTTTGGGAAAATTACTTGTAAAAATCCCTTGAAAGATAAATATAAGTTTTTGGGAACTATTTAAAATGTAATTATTAAATTAAAGTCATAAGATATTGAGTTTAAAAAAAAAAAATTATTATTATTATTATTATTATTATTATTAATAATAATAATAATAATAATAATAATAATTAATAACGCCGGAATTTTCTAGTTATTCTTTAGTTATATTTTTTAGTACTTTTAAATTGAATAAAACTATTATTATTATTTTTATTATCATTCATTATTATTTTCATTTGTTCACCTCAATTATTAGGGGTATCTATTATTATTATTATTATTATTATTATTACTACTACTTATCCTGTTATACTTAACGAATATATTTATTCGATTTATAAATTTATTCATAGTAAGCTAATACACTCTAGACAAATTATAAAGACAATATAAATCCAGAATTGGCGACACATTTGATCACCGCTCCACCACCACACCAATTATACCCGTCTGATCGGTTTGCCCGCACGCACGCATACACACACATACCCAATATTATAGTTCACTTGAAAAATACATTTATAAACTCGGCTTTAAAATAACTGTGTTTTTTTTTTACACTTGATTCGTGCATGTCTACCTCCCTCTTTCCTATTTTATATTTCCTTTCTCTTCTCTCTCGATCTGAATCAACACAGTTCTCTTTCTTCTCCTTCTTTTCCTTTATGTGTCTACCTTCCCATCATCCCTGCCTTCATTATATGCCCCTCTTTCCACCTTATATTTTTATTTATTTATTTATTAATTCATTTATTTATTTGCCCTGTTTGTTTCAGATTTTAGATTTTAGATTTTTTTTTTGTTTTTAGATTTTTTAGATTTTTAATTTTTAATTTTTTAACGGCCTTAATTTTTAAAATGTTAAATTTCTTTTCTTCTTCTTCTCTATCCCTCCATGTCATTCTCTCCAAATATGATCTTAGGTTAAGATCGGATTCTAACTCTCTCCCTGATGAGATCTCAGTTTATAGTTACTGTTGATCGATAACATCGACATGCCAGTGTCGAAGATTTTGTACATGTCTGTGTTAAAAAAATTATCATATATATATATATATATATATATATATATATATATATAGTAATCAAGGTAGAGTAACATCCACAGGGTAGAAGTCCAAACATATACAAGGTCTGCTTCACTAGCATGTCGATGTTATCGATCTACAGCTATCAAAAGCGGAGATCCTTCCTCCTGGACTTCACTGACCTGGTCGGATCACAGTGTAGCAGACCTTGTACATGTTCGAATAAAAGCATTCACTATATATATATATATACATATATATATATATATATATATATATATATACATATATATATCTATATATATATATATACATATATATAGTTTTTGTTATTTTCGTTACTGGCGATAGAAGCATAACATTCTCATTAGTGTTGTCTACTTCCTAAGTGGTAAACGACCGTTGAATTAAGGCGCTCTTTTTAATAGGGTGTGTTGAGATATCTCTTGAAGTCATTACTTAATTCGAACCCCGGACATATATATATATATATATATATATATATATATATATATATATATATATATATACATATATATATATATATATATATATATATATATATATATATATATATATATATATATATATATACCGTATTTCTTACTTGGGAGAGTTTTCCAGCAGAGTGCTCAATTATTAATGCAAGAGTAAAATTAACTAGATAATTAATAAGAGCATGATATTTATTAATATTAAATAAAGTGTTACAACAACATCGGGACCAAGGTTTCAGATCCGAGAAAATCGGACCTTCATCAGCGGAGTCGTATAGCTTAATGAGTGAGAACAACCGCCAGGAATTTCAAAATATTGTCCGTTGGAAAGATGGAACACTTTCAGATTTAAAATTGTCACGGTCGTGGAATATACGTAGTCAATTATTAAAACAACAGCGACGCTGTAAATAGAAAAAGCAAGAAATTAAATGGGAATAACGTTAACAGTTGGACAGATGGGAAACTAGCAGGTTTAAATTGTCACGTGCGTGGAATTACGTAGCCCGTTATGGAAAGGATTCAAATTTAACTAATAGAGACGCTATATATGTTATCGAAAGTAACTGGAGATAACGTTAAAGATAAAATACAATTAATATTAAGTTAACAATTATATTGAAATAATATGCTAATCTAATAATATATTACTAAAAATATTAAATAATAAATCATTAAAATTAAACTTATAATTAAATAAATTGTAACAGTGTATTTATTTCATCTTTATTTTTCTCTATTTTTCTTCATTTTTCTTTATTTTTCTTTATTTTTCTTTATTTTTCTTCATTTTCCTTTATTTTTCATCATTATTCTTTTTCATCTTTCTTTATTCTCCCCCTTTATTAATTTGATGATTAGTACCCTTAGGAATTTATAAATTTATAAATGGTGTGATTACAATTTATTTAATTATAAGTTTAATTTTAATAGTAAATTAGTAAATGGGTGACCATTTTGGAAAAATAAATTGCGGACTCATCTATTCCGGTCCTTCCAGAAGTGACGTAATTATGAGAGGATTGTTCCATTATCATTCTTTATTTTCATTACGTTGTTAAGAAAGGTGTTTTTTTGTAAATTCACGTTAAGCAAATTATAACCCGGCCATTAGTAAATGGCAAACATCGTAGAATAATAAATTGCTGGCTCATAATTCCGGAAGTGACGTCATTGTTAGATGATTTTTTCACATTATCATTCTTTGAAAACTGGTTCTTTGATATGAAGTAGCCGCATTCAATAGCATATTTAAACACGAGTTTTTGATATGATCGAGGCGCCTCCTAATATATTTTTCCTTTTTTTTAACTATGTATGGGGAGGGTAAAATAAAATTCACAGGGAGGGGGTCAACTTTTTTTTTTCACTAAAATGTATGGGGAGTGTAAAACAAATTGGGGGTGGGGGTAATTTTTTAATTTTTTATTTGTTATTCTTTAAATGAAAATACTTCTATGTATGGGGGAGGGTAAAAAAAAAGAATTGGTGTTGGGCAAACATTCTTTTTTTTAACTAAAAATACTACTATTTATGGGGAAGGGTAAAAAAAATGGGGTGGGGTCGAAATTTGTTTTTCCTTTATTTTTAAGTAAAAATATGCTTTTCATGAACCAAGAAAATCAATGTCTAACCCCCCAAGACATATGCCGGTTTATGGGTGAGCGTTCATTTCTGACGCGGCGGCCTAGCAAAGATATGCCACTGGAGGAAGAATATATTTGCTAGTTCATTTCATAAATATTGTTATACGCATCTTTTATAAATATGAGCTGAGCCCTGTTCGGGGAGTTTAAAATAGCCTGATATTGAGCTTTACGCAAGGTTCCGAAAACGTTGGTTGAACCCTCTCGATTGTCTACTCTCTCTTGTCCGCTTTCTTAGGCTCGAATATAAGTTAAGTTTCCTTCGTTACGCGGTAATTTCCAATGGCCGTGGTGTTAGAGCGCTACATTGCAGAGTTAAGACATTTAATGATGAAAGTTAAAATGAGATAAAATACCATATTTATTAAATACTCAGATAATTCAAATAAGGAATATAAAAAAAAATATTTCTTATGAATTAATTAAAAAAATATTTCATATAATCGGAGAGATACATCTGTGAAGTTTATATTTCTGTTTAGTACACATTTGAACATATAAAAATATAAAAATATGAACATATCAAAAAATATCTTTAGCATAGAAGATCCTCTTCAATAAAGAAGTGTAAAATATCCATTTAAGCATATCCAATGACTCAGAAATAATAAACAGAGGTAGGGTGAAAAATAAATGTCTCTAAAGAGTCCGTACAATGAACAGTTTCGATTTGAATAAGGAAGGAATTCAAGCCCGATGTATAAGTTCATTGACAATAAGATTACACAAGGAAGACAAGTGTTTAAATCCCGAGGAATTTGTAAAAAAACTAAGAAAAAACAAAAAGCTCATTGCCAAAAATAGTCTTCCTCGGCAGAGCAAATAATGAAATCTAGAATGGGATAATTCAAGTGAATTATAAAAAGCTAATAATATAAAGAAGAAGACGTGAAGGAAAAAAAACAGCAGAAAAGAGAATAATGTATGAAAAGGATAATAAAAATAGGTAGAAACAAAGAGGAAATAAGGAAAAGTAGAAAATAAACTAATATATATATATATATATATATATATATATATATATATATATATATATATATATATGTGCAGAGTGTATTGGAACCTTGGAGAGGCTTATTGCCACCCAACTCCCAGAAGAGGCACATGGTCGTTGTCAGCAAGAAATCAATGGTACGCGGCTGTTACAATACCGCAAAATAATTTGCAATGGTTATCGAAAAGAGGTGGAGAGTACTTGAAATCTGGGAAGGCTTGTCGTCACTCAGATTCTAGGGAATACAATCGGTTATTATCAGTGAGCAATCACTGACGAGTATTTGTGTGAGAATTCCAAGTGAGTACAAATATCAATTGTTAGTACTCTTTCCCGAAAATCTCTTTAAAGTCGTTGATGATGGACCTTTTGAGATTGTAGTAATACTCTATAATGCCATTATCGTTTCCCGGTGGTGTATGGAACCGCATCCAAATATGCCCCCATTTGTTATCGCCAGTGAACAATCATCGTTTAGACGAAAGCCACTACCGGAGAGTGTGACTTGGTGATCCACGCCGTGGAGACGTCCTTGGCAGGATTCTTATAGTCCTGGAACGGTACCAAGCTCCTAGAGTGGCAACAACAGGCACTTCCTCTTAATGAAGGTGTGTTACCCGTTTTCTGGCTGGACGTGTATTTCTCCGGCTTGTGGGCTGTTTGATTGGTTTGCATGCTGAACTGGTTGTGCATGAACATGAAAGCTTGTGATAATGAAATAATTCCTTTTTTGTTTTGAATATGAAAATGTACTTCATTATATTTCGAAAAAAAACACAATTAAGCTCGAACATTAGAGTTCAGCTAGCGTGGCAAGCACGCATCTTCCCTGTTCAAGTTTGTAGAACTAAGCGAGAAGTAGAGGGGGTGAGAGAGAGCGAGAAAGAAAGAGCGAGAGAAGGCACAATATACAACACATTCTTTGTAGTTTCGATAAATGCTTTGGTATGATTTTAGTACCCGTCCTGGCTTCCTAGCACATCTCGGATCACCAGTGCTCTAATCTTTCGAACTCATCACATGCATCTGTCATTGAATTGGTTTGCACATGTCAACCCCAGGAATTTATAAAAAACATTCTTGTGACATTTTGAAAGTTGTCTATTTTTAATCGTCTTTTTAAAATTGCAGCGTTAAGTCTGGAACGAGAATTGCAAAATGTAACGAAGCACCAGTCTCTCATAAAGAGTTTCACATCGTTTTGTCACACTATAAACATACGTAGCCGTACGATTCTGCTAGTATCTAAGGTAAACACTAGAAATCTTTGAATGTTTCTTTTTTGTTTTTAAATATTAAAAGATGATATTTTGTAGAAGAGAAACGCCACTAACGGAATAACAAGTAGGGTGTTATGTTCCATGACAATCGGTAGTTGAAGAGGTTTCTTGTAGTATTGAACGAAAGTAGTTTTGTTTTTGCGGCATTAAAAGTTACCGACAATTTTTGATCTCAATCCATTACAGACTGGAGGTCATTCTCTAAGGATTCAGCCATTGCCTCAGATATGTGAGCGTCGGTTTTGCATACATGACGAAAGTAGAGCGTGGTGTCGTCAGCAAATATTCCTATCTCAGTCTCAATTACATCAGGGAGATCATTTATGAAAATCAGGAACAGTAGAGGTCCTAGGATGGCTCCTTGGGGGAAACCAGCATTTATGTCATGTTGCTTAGATCAACGGCAATCGAGGACAACCTGGATCTTTCTTTTTGCTTGGAAGGATTTAATTATATTAAATATTTGTCTAGTAATACCATATGAGTGCAGTTTTAAGAGAAGCCCTTCATGCCAGCCCTTTTCAAAGGCCTTGGATATATCAAGCGCTACCGCCCTAGCTTCACCTGCCTTGTTCAGTGTATGATACATGCGTTCAGCGATGACCGTTAGAAAATCTGTTGTAGATCGTGCTTGTCTAAATCCGTACTGATGATCAGAAAGAAGTTTAGAATTAGCTAGGTGCCGGACTAAAGTAAGATTGATTAATGATCAAAGATCAGTGGTAGACTGATTGGGCGTAAGTTTAGAGGATCCGTTCAATCTCCAGAATTCTTGAAGTCTGGAACCACGGAGGCAATTTTCCAACTATCAGGGACACACGATTCAGCTAGGCATTTTTTGTATAGTTTGGAGAGGACAGGGGGGCAGCTCAGCAGATCATTTCTTTATTAGTATTACTGGTATAAGATCAGGCCCACAGGCTTTGGAGGTGTGAAGGTTGTTTATGATGTCTTAGACTAAGTGTGGCTTCAGCCCGCAATGGGAATTTGGGGAGGGGGTGGTTTGCCAAGTCCAGAGTGGAGTTTAAGGCGAATCGCTGGGCAAGTAGTTCAGCCTCATCAGTTGTCGTGCAAACAACATCGTTGTGATTTGATAGCGGGGGAATTGTCGAGTGTCCATTGTTCATCACACTATTGTATATTTTACAAAAAATCATGAGTGCCTAGTTTCTGTGACTGAATGCGTGTTTTGGTTTTGTGAGCCAAGAAGTTGCCAAGTATAGCTCACAAAACTAACCAGTGATGACCGGCTGCTCTTAAATAGACGTGCATCAACGGTCAAACAACTGAAGTCAAGAGGAAGCATTCCCAGCCATGTTGAACCTCTAACAACATTTCAGGAAGAGATCAAACTACAGCTGTAGACCATTCAGCTAGGGAATAACCCCCTCCTATCCACACGTGAATCTCCCAGAAGCATCCTGGTTCCAGTGGAAAACACTCAACCGCCTGTATATGGGAATGGCCCAATTAAATTATACTATGACGAGATGGGGCAACAAAACTCGCCCAAGCATCTGCGAATGTGGGGAGTAGGACCATACGATGCAACACTGTATTGCCCTGTGCATCTTTATAGATCTTGCAGAGTTAAACAATAATACAAACGACTGTGCAATTAAGTAAGAAACAGTTTACTGACCACATTCTCCAAAGACACAAAAACACAAGAGAGTATCCGAATGTTCATATACTGCAACGTCGCAATCAGACAAAGTCATGTCATCGTAGCGTGAGTCTTTGTATAGATAATTGGCTATCATATCGTAAATACTGTTTTATTTGATCCTTGAATAAAAGTTATTGGTGTTTTCCTTATTGCATACTAAATGTAGAAACCTACCACACTACGAATACCATATTCGGGGAAGAGAAGATTATCCGTATTTTTATTGAAAAGTACCTAATTTTCTAGTTGAAAGAATAAATAATTATTCGCAAGCAAATATTAGTATTGATAATGAAGGTAATGAGCAGCAAGATGCTTTCAGTTATTAGTTTTACAATTTGAACATCAATTATGATATTTAAATGTAAAGTTATATTTTCTCTTTCACAGAAATATAATTGAGAAACTGTCTATAGTTTACATATGTTTGTTCAATACCACTTAGTTTACACTCTCCAGTACCTCGAATCTTGGCCTACTAATCGAAATAGCCAAATATCTAGACAGGCAAAAAAAATATCTAACGTAAAATGTAATAATTGGAAAGGGCTATGAACAAAAACTGAGTAAAAGTCTGAGGCAGTGAGTTTGACCAAACCCAGTAGATACATTAAATCTGAGATCAACTTAATAAAATAAGTTAGGTCAGGTTAAGCGAAATTCTTCACTTATTCAAACTTCATATAATCAATCGAAATCAGAACGATTCAGTCGATTATTTACCATCTGTGGACCCTATATATATATATATATATATATATATATATATATATAGAGAGAGAGAGAGAGAGAGAGAGAGAGAGAGAAATGTATATATATATATATATATATATATTTAAAACGAATATTTTTTCGAGGTAGTAAAAACTAACAATGATATAATTCTGTTATATTCATAACATAAAATCCAAATATACATCTTGAACACCTCAATAAACCCATCTAAATAACAACACCACATACATAGAAGCTACATATGAAATTCTCTATACTCACTATACACATCTATGTAATACTAATACATTAAATAAAAATATAATGTGTATGACATACACATATGGAACTATATCATATTAATACACCCTATGTATTACGTTATACTCATTAGAAGTGTTACATTATCGGTTACCGAGCTATCCCTAGTCACGAGAACACATGTTCTTGACTGTCTGTAGACAAACTCACTCGAACTATGATGTTATTTTATAAAAGGATTTGTTTAGGTAGATTAATTGGAACATTGATGAGTCAAAAATGAAGAAGATACAAAGCATTTTACATGTGAACTGCCGCGTAACAGAGCGAAGTACAGAGAAATAGAGTGAGGGAGAGGGAGAGCGGTAGATAGAAACATATAGCTTGTATAGCGTTGCAACTAGCATAGTATGTTAACGCCCCATACCGCTATGTTGTAAGCGTTGCCAGGATCAGACCGAACATCACGTGGTTTCGTCGAATTCCGTTAACTAAAGATTAAATCCTAAGCCCCCATTCGTCAATCACTTCGCCATTCAAGTAACATCTTTCATTATGTAACAGAATGAATGATATATTCATTGAAAATCTTAAAAATTACATATATATATATATATATATATATATATATATATATATATATATCAATTGGATATTAATGAGGTATTGATCGTTTACTACTTACCATTACAACTCCCAAGTACAATTGTTTTTCGTGACTCCCTATTATAGCCTCTGTGGAACATGCTTTACAGTGTAAATGTACGCACGATTCCACTGTGATTATTTCGTTTCTGCCCTTGTGTAAAATGGCAACACGTGTTAAATGAATCGTATACTACAAATCGTGTAACATAGGCATTGTGTTTATGAATTAAATAATACCCAAACACTTTATATATAGGGGTAAAAAGATCAACCAAACTACACTAAGTAATTAGAAACGTTTGGTATGTTTGGATATTTCTATTTTTTGAAAAGAAAACAGTCTCACATTCAATTATTCTGTTTCGGAATATTTGAATTATTCAGACGACTTTTCACATTTTGATTGCAATATTCACAACGTTTCGAACGATATTGAACGACCTTTATTATGTGCATTTTTACTAACCTGAAATGTTCTTGTCGAACACAAAAGCCTTTACGAATTGTTGAACTTAACCATTTATTTAATTCACGGGTATATATAATACTCATTTCCCTAGTCATGCAACTGAAGCAGGTCGAAGGTTACACTGGCTGAATGTTGTGAGGATCAGAGTAATTGCCCGAATAATCTAAATAATGCGAAATATGTTTAAATTATCTTTTTCAATTAATTATCTCTAAATTAATTCCACGCATATTCATTCATTAATCGTAAACAAATACGTGAAATGGTTATTTATTCAAATAAGAACAAATAAATAAATCATAAATGAACGGTAATTGCAGGAGAAAATATGGCGTAATTATTGGGTTCGGTCAGCGAATGAATTACGACGGCAAACGTTTAAGTAAAGCATTTACAATATCATAAATAATCAGCCGGTATTGGCCATTTGTAAATCATGACACGGTTGTGAAATTGAGCCTTTCTATCAACAGTCGATTTATCTAGCGTGTGCGAAGAGTCTGGTTCAAAAGGGTTAACTAGCATGCATATAGATTGTCATCTAATTAGATCGACCGGCTATCCACGTTTCAACGTGACCTTTTTTGAAAGAGATGTTTTACGTTTCGGAATAAGCTAAGCAAAAAGAGCCGCTCAATGCAGCCACGTCCGTCAAAAATACGAACACTCATGGAATATATAAAGAAATAAACAGTTTCATCATTTATTCATGAAGGCTATTGTTCCAAGAATGGACATTTGCTATAAAGAGTTAGCGCTTGAATAACTTTTTAAAAAGACGTAAAGTGAATGAATCTATAGTTTTGGGGAAAGAAAAAGAATTGTTGATATTAATATGGAAGTCTCGTTGTGGACAGCAAGATTAAAATCTTAGAAATCATAACTGTTCAAATTAGTTGGATTCATGTGGAGGCGTATGATTGATTAGTCACGGTCGTTTTTGCTATTTTATAAAAGTTTCCTAGGTTATCGCTGTAGCATCATTTATATGTACATCAGACTAGTTTATAGTTTAGACACTTGCGATATATTGTTTTATAACTATCAATATATATATATATATATATATATATATATATATATATATATATATATATATACTAGTAGTAAACTCGCTCTAGGACGGGTATAAGTAATACATATATCATTAGTTAAAGATTGTAATGGTTTTTCTTTAGGAGGTACAGGTACAAGTGCAACCCATGAGTTTAAAAATTTCTTAAAATAATAATGAGACCACATTGTTCAACATGTTGTCTTGAATATAGATTCCATAATTTATAATATGTCCAATTTTTCACATATCAACATGATGCCGCTCACCAATTCTATTAAAAATGTATTGCTTAATGAAACTGAAACATTTATGTAGCGAAATTATTTACTCTGTTAAATATTTTTTGTTAACTTATTTTAAATGTTTTTAGGGGTTCATGCGAGTTAATGTTTATAAAAACAATTGTGCATAAATTACTCACATAAATCTTACATAACAGCAAGAGTGTTGTTAGCTGTTTGTGTGATGTCCTGATGATTAAAAATAATTAATTTAATATTTCGGGAAAATAAACTTCCTTTTGTAAAAATTAATTAAACCAGAAGAAAAATTTATCCGACTGTGCAGAGAATCTTACAAAACAAAATGGCTGCCAGAGGTAGAACCGCAGCGAAAACAGTCTCGCAGGAATGGAAAGTAAATATTTTTTTAAGGTTATGTTACATATATGATGTTGTGTTCAAAAATAATTTTGTAATGTTGGTTAAGTATATGGTGATCGATAAACTGTTAGTTTTAATATATATATATATATATATATATATATATATATATATATATATATTATTAAATTCATATTTTGATTATTTACTTTTATTTTCAGTGTGTTTTATCTTCATATATTTTTCTTTCTTTCGTATTTTAGGAATTATAATATTAAGTAAAGTAATTAATCTCTCATTTTTAATATTCTAGATTTTTTCATTAAATTTGTTGATTAGCATCTATTTAAGAAGTGTCATTAATTGTCGGTTTCGTCAAAGAAGTTTATCGAATTAACGTAATATATTTACTATAGGATAAAGGGAAATTACTCTGTTATGCGAATTAATTTATTTTATGGATTTTTTAGGTGGAAATCTGTGTAACAATATTAGTATATATATATATATATATATATATATATATATATATATATATATAATACATATATACACATACATGCATATATACATATATATACATACATATGTATACATACACATACACACATGCGCATATATGTGTGTATTATAGTCTGTTTAATTGTTTATTTATATATTCTGCATTTTTATCTTGTTTACATATTTTATATATGTTTTTTTTAATATTTAATTAATTTATTTATTTATTATTTATTTATTTATTTATTTAATATTTGTATGTTATTTGTATACATTTTATATGTGTTAGGATTAATTAATTAACAATGATAGGTTATGAGGTGACAGATTTTGGTGGCTTAGAGGAGTAGGTTGAATATGTTTTTTGGTTTGTGGTTGAATGTGTGTTAGGATGGATGTTCATATGAGGAGGAGCCTATTTGATTGTTTGGGTGATTTAATAGGAATAAGTAATGATTGAAGTGGTGGAAACAAAGTATAATGAGTGTAAGATATGAGGGATGGGCAGTGGGTCAGAGGTAGATATTATAGAATAAACGGTGAGTGGACCTCGTTACGCTGATTAAGTGAGGGGTTTAATCTGGAGATTAGGATTGATTCTGTGATTCTCAGATCCTCAATCTTTCGGACAGACGCTAAGATGGAGACATGAATATAACGCTGAGTATTCGAGCATATCTCTGTGTGGCTGTGGAAAGAGCATATACGGGTATTCAAGTGTTCCTTGATGAGCAGGTGTAACGGTCTTGTTGTGTTTCCGATGTAAAACTTGTTGCATTTATTGCACTGTAGCTCTGACCGGTGTTGGGTATAGGGCAATTGGTCAGGGAGCAGGGTTCGGGTTTGTTGTTATAATGTTTTTTGGATAGGTGTTGGCGTAATGAAAGTTCCAGTATGGGTTAGTTGTACATGAAGGTGTTCTTTATGTATAACCTTGCCTATACATATATATATATATATATATATATATATATATATATATATATATATATATATATGAAGTGATAAGTTTAGATAAGTCCATAAGCTTATATAATTATATATATATAAATATATGTCTTTAAGTTTATAAGTTCATATAATAGTCTATCTCTCTTTCTGTATATATATATATATATATATATATATATATATATATATATATATACATATATCTATATATATCAATATATATATATATATATATATATAGAGAGAGAGAGATAATTTGTTGTGTCTGCTATACAAACTAACATGAATTAGTAGCAGTCTGGTTTTCGTTCTTACAGCAAATATATTTGTCAGTTAAATATGCTTTATAATAAATCCTTTAAAAATAATTAGTTGCTCTTTGAAAAAAAAATCTATTTTTCCAACAATTTTACGTTTACGGCGACTATGCTCTCGTCAATACTTTCTATATACAGGGTGTTTCAAAAGTCTTAGGAACATTACAAATGCGTATATCTTATGAACTATTCCAGGTAGAAAAATGAAACTGGTGCCATTTTAAAGCTTGCTTAATCAAGTTTTTGGTCATACTAATGATTTTCGTGTTATCTTTCCAGGTGCAGTAATGGCGTTCTCTAAACAAGACAAGGCATTTTGCGTCCTCCAATGTGCAAAGACTGAATGGTGGACATGTGCTCAGCGTGCATTTCGCAGGAAATTTAAAAAAGAAGCCCCTGAAAGGAAATCCATTGTCAGATGGCATGCTAAATTTGTGAAAGATGGGTGTTGGTGCCCAAGTAAGCGAACAGGTCGCCCTTCAACTTCAGAAGATGCAGTTGAGCAAGTTCGGACAGCCTTTCAGCGGAGCCCACGTAAATCAGTAGGAAGAGCCAGCAGGGAACTTCAGCTTGCTCCAGCAACTGTCTGGCGTGTCTTAAGGAAACGATTGCAAATGGTACCTTACAAGCTCAAGTTGGCCCAAAAGTTGAAGGACACTGATAAGCCACTTCGCCGTGACTTTTGCATTGCAATGCAAGAGAAGTTGGAAGATAACGGCTTTGATGACCGGCTTGTTTTTAGCGATGAGGCGACCTTCCATTTGAATGGCAAAGTTAACAAGCATAACACTCGCATATGGGGTACTGAGAATCCTCATGAACTTCTTGAGCACGAGCGAGATTCACCAAAAGTTAACGTGTTATGTGCAATTTCCAAGAAAGGTGTCTATGGACCGTTCTTCTTTGAAGAGGCAACTATCACTGGTGAATCCTATCTCAACATGCTGGAAGACTGGTTAATGGCTCAGTTGGAACAAGCAGAATCTGATGACTTCATTTTTCAACAAGATGGTGCACCACCACACTGGAGTCTTAGAGTAAGGCAGTTTCTTAACACAAGGCTGCCTGGTAGATGGATTGGGAGATCTGGGCGAGGTGATGACGTTCTCATGCCCTGGCCTCCTAGGTCTCCAGATCTTACCCCGTGTGACTTTTTCCTTTGGGGCTTTGTCAAGCAACAAGTCTATGTGCCGCCCCTTCCAAGAGATATTGACGAACTAAAGGCTCGAGTAACGGCAGTTGTGGGAACCATTGACGTCAAGATGCTGGAACGCGTTTGGCAGGAAATCGACTATCGACTAGATGTCTGCCGTGTGACGAATGGTGCTCATATTGAGCAACTTTGAAGATTCCCCACAAAACTTGAAACTTTAACCTTTCCAACGGTACCAATTTCATGTTTCAACTCCTAATAGTTTTTGAGTTATTAAAAATCGTTATGTTCCCAAGACATTTGAAACACCCTGTATAACGTTTTATTCGATTTTTGAGCAATTGCTTGGTAAATGGGTAGAATCCTATTTGTTACAACAAGTGATACTTAATATTACGTAATAATCTTATTTATATATTAATGTATACATATATATATATATACATATATATATATATATATATATATATATATATATATATATATATATGCATATATGTATATATATATACATTTGGGAAAGTTCATTTTTTAAGCATCTTTTGAATTTTAACATAAAGATAGAGGCAAAATGCCTTCAAAGAAACCATGTGTTAGATCCAGATATTTTTTATTATATCAAAAAAAAAATCACATTTATTTTTTATCTTGATTTTTAAAATCTAATATTTCGCTTGATAAAACAAGCCTCGACAGAGCTTAGACAAATACAACGTATACACCTTTTTTTCGTTATTATCCTTCTTGGTCTTGTAGAAGTGCCTCGTCCGATGTTGTGGACTAACGGTACAAATGTTTGTTTTAAATAGAATTTGATCGCTTTATTGAAGAAAAAAAATATTTGATTCTTATTTTGATTAAATAAAAATATCTGCATCTAACACATGGTTTATTTGAAAGTATTTTGCCACTATCTTTATATATATATATATATATATATATATATATATATATATATATATATATATATATATATATATATATATTGTCATGACGGGTTCTCCGTTGGGAAATGACGGAAAACGCGCACGTGACAAAGATAATTAAAAGAAAAAAAGTCCGGACACTGGCTCATATAATGATTCCAGGTTCTTTAATCAATGACAGAACGCGGGGGTATTGGGGATTTCTCCTGGTTAATACTGCATAGGTTAGAAAGGAAGCGAAGCATGCATAACACACAACAACACGAACGCCGAGAAAAAATGTAAATAATATTTATTTATAGATACTAAAATAAAGGGATAAATATATTTATAAAACAAAACAAAAGTAAACATGAAAACAAAAGTCTATTATAAAAAGGGGGATTGTCTATCATAGTCTTATAGCAGCAGGATTCATTTTCACACAAATGTATATATATATATATATATATATATATATATATATATATATATATATATATATATATATATATATATATATATATATATATATATATGATAGCCCTGGAGGCGAATGCCCGAGGAGAAAGTATCAACAATTTGTAAACTTACAAGTGAATATATCGTTCATTTGAGGATCGGTATTTCTGGCAAGCCATAGTAGTCACGCTTCTGTGCGTCATTCCGTTTTCATTTTTGGTAACATGTATTTCGAGGATTTCTCAACAGCGGGGTGTATCCCTCACTGAGATTCATGCAAATTTACCTCAGGAAAGCAATTCCAGATCGTTCATTCTGCATTCGAATAGATATCTTAGAATATCTCTCGGGTGAAACGGATCTCCCGGCTTTCGTTATAATCCCATTTCAGTAGGGCCCTGCCTCTCTCGCAAAGTTAGGCGCACGTCTTCACTTCTTGACTGCCGTGTCCTGACTCTTCTCTCTCTCATGCGGCTGTACTCAAATTACCGCGATTCCCCTTTTTTCGCGGGCGTTTAACTTCCTTTTCCTCTCCTTCTTCTTCTCCTTCTTCTTCTTGGTCGTGTCAGCTAAAAATAGACATGGTCACACAGGGTCCAAAGCTTGGCTGATGAAATCGCTCCTCGAATATCGTTATGTATAATTTTGGCTGACGAAATCGCATCTCGAGTATCGTCATGCATAACGAGTGGTGAAAACCGACTCCCGTATGTATATATATATATATATATATATATATATATATATCCTATCTATGCCTTTCGCGGTTTTTACTCTTAGTTTGATCGATCCCCCTTCGTTTGTAACACCTCCTTCCCTAAAAGACGAAAAAGACTCGCGTCGCGAGACGTTTTCATAACCATAGCTTGTGGTTTACCTATCCTAATAGGATTCTACTCTATTCTCTCGGAATAATATCCCTGCGAACTTACGATGGAGGTATGGTCGTTTACTGCTATATCTTTTCTATGTTCTTACTACAAATGGGATCGTATTTGGGTGTAACAGACTCGGGATAGGGCGTCGGCACACACGTTGTCAGTCCCTCGGATATGTTTGATGTCGAGGTTATATTCCTGAAGGAACAGACTCAAACTTAATAACCTCCTATTCTTACCCTTCCTTTGATGTAGGAAGGTAAGAGGGTTATGGCCGGTATATACGATAGTAGGTCGGCTCGACAAAAAGGGGAAATGGACTTTGCCTTCGGGTTTCCCGGTATCTCTGTGACCGTCATCCTCCCCCAAATGGCCAAGCAGATGAGGAAGAAGGGTAGACCCCCCTCGCTCACTGCCAAAATGGCTAAGAATTAAAATTTCCAAACTCTCCGGACAAATGAAAAAGAAATTTTTCTCTGAGCAAGTAAGGGAGAAAATAAACTCTTAGGACAAAAATGGTTGGGGAAACGGACCATGCTGAACCGAAATGGGGGGATACTTACATTAAAATATACATGTCGTTCAACGACAGACAACCTCTATCATAGAACCCAGGTATGGGTCCAAACATAAGAACTAAGCTTGAATATCCACAAAAGGCCGGTGAGATCTACACCGACATTATGGGAAGAACGCACACAACTATATCTCAGCTCAGGGAACCTACCAGAGCTGGAGAATTCAAAAGAACCTGAGAAACCTTTCCCGTATAAAGCGAGCAAAGACATTCCAGTTACAAATGCTTGTCTAGCTCCACTCATCAAGCTAGACAAACCAAGCCCGGTAATGATTTCCAAACAACCCAGGCCTTTGACGCTCGACACACCAGAGGAAACTAAGGAGAGATACGAGCCTCCAGGCTCCAGCGTCAGAGAACTTGCCACCGAGCAACACAATCCATCTTCAAAGGGTAGACACTTTGCACACAGGGCAAAACCACGAATAAAATAACAGGATCTCGAAAAGCCTTAGCAACATTGTAAAAAACTATGTTGAGGCATGTTTTAAAAAAGTCAAGAAGACATTAAAAAAACAACAGCTGAAGTCGACTCCCATGCAGGAAAGGTCACGCAGAAAGGAGCAACTACAGGTTCATACCAGTCCACCTCTGCAGAAGGCCTTTTGTAGGACATAATCTGCTCTCTCACAGGCTTGCTGAGGGGTTGACCTACACATCAAGTAGTCAGCAAATGCCCCAGACGCCAAAAAACAGGCGATACTCAACTGCGATCAGACTGATTCAGTAGAGCTTGACTTTACCAAACTCTTGCCAGAGTAATCTCCCCTTGACCCTAACAAGGAGACAAGGAGACTTAGGACTAGCAGTCCAAAATCTTTGGAGAGTTTCTATCTCCCAATGTGCTCGCTAGCACAGACAAAAGGGTACAAAATATGTACCTCAAAATAAACCAGGTTACCAAAATGAACCTGCACTCGTCGTTGGAAGGGTTGTTACAAGTTAAACTCCTGTCTTCCTTCACCTGGCCTCTATCAGAGCTCGGTGCTCTGAGTAATGGTCTATCTTGCAAAAATCCACCAAACTCTTGGTAAGGGGATGGTAATAGGACAGGGGTATCATGCGTCTTTCGGATACTCAAATGGCCTCCCATGGGTGTCTCATGCACTGTCCTCAACACTTCATCCCTATACTCTTTTGGTAACACTACCTGGTGTACGGTTGACCAGCCTTCGAGGGCGGGTGTATGTGGCGGTCTCCACTTCCTCATCAGTGTACCATCTTTGATGAAGTACTCACGCGGTTCTTCATCTATTTCTCCTTCGTCCATCGCTTCTCTTAAAAGCGGGGCGATCTCATCATCGTTCCTTTGCTCATGCGCGATGGACGTCTATGAGGTCGGGGTTTCACTGACCAGTTCTCCCTCGCTGGGGGGTTCGGGTCCCGTGGTCTCTTCGAGCGTAGACGTCGCTTCTATCTGGTGACCGACATAAGTTTGGGAAAGGTCCACGACTTCACTTCCCATCTCTTAACCGCTTTTCTCGGTGCGTACTTCTCTGGCCTTCTCTTGGGCCATTGCCCGGGTCACCACAAATGCTGGGTATACTCCGGTGTCAATATCGTCTGGCCTATCAGTGTCCCCTGATGGGTCTGGCTGTGTCGCTATCCTTAAGGGTGGGGATGCTACTTTCTTCCCGGCCAAATCGTTGCCGAGTAGCATCGCAATGCCTCTCATAGGCAGATCGTCGACCACTCCGATCTCAACAGTATCACATACTATATCTGACTCGAGTGACACCCTATGAAGTGGAACGCTAACAAAGCCATTTCCGACTCCCTCTATGATGACGACTTCGCCCGTGGCGGTATTAGCCCCACGTGGCATATGCCTTTCCAGTATTAAGGACTGGGTTGCTCCCGTGTCCCTTAATATTTTCATATTCGATCTCCTCGTGGAGCTATCCATAGTATATATCGAACCATCTGAGACAAAAGGTCTGTATCCTTTCCTGATCTCATCCGCGTTCGCATTTGAAACATCCCTCCGCGATGCGATGAACTGTTGTGGTGTATTCAAAGGCGCGCCTCGGTTTTTTCATCCCTCTTTCTCGCTAAAAAATTGGCGACTATGTGTCCCACCTTGCCACAGTAGTGACACCGCATCATTCTCCATCACTCTGCCTGTTGACTAGTCTGAGAATGATTTTTGTGCCGTGGGCTGTCCAGTCGGTTGCTGTTGCCTGGCTAGCTCGAGTTCATGCTCGGACCAGTGCTGGCCACCATTCTGTCAATAAACGGGTCGTTCGCCCTATTCTTGCCCCGCTTATGCGTTAACGCATACTCGTCCGCGAGGGTGGCAATGTCGTATGCTGTATCTACTTGTCTTTCGTTGAGATAGACTTTGGGATCCTCATGAACACACCTCTTGAACTCTTCCGTGAGCATTAGCTGTCTCAGCCTATCCTGGTCTGTCCCCACGCTTTTGGCTGCGCACCACCTGTCAAAGTAGGTCTCTTTCCGACAAAATAACTCTACGTATGTCTGCCTGTCCTCCTTTCTACAATTTCTAAATCTCTGCCTATAAGCTTCTGGCACCATCTCGTAACTCCTTAGGATTGCTGACTTTACAGTGTTATAGTCGGCGAAATCCGCCGCCGATAGAGATTCGTATATCTCCTGGGCTTTACCCTTTAGCACTGTCTGTAAAATCCAGTGCTCTAGTGGCCAGTTCAGGCTTGAGGTGACCCTCTTCGAAGTAGTGGAAGTATTTGTCCACATCCACCTCGTAGAATGCTGGCACGAGTCTGACCTGTTTAGTCAGGTCGAACTCGTTTCGTCTCTCATCGCGCAGCATTCGCCTATCCTCTAGTTCTCGGAGTACTATCTCTTGCTCTATCCCAGCCTTTTCTATTTCTATTCTCTCACGCGAGGTGGCCTCTAATTAAGCTTTCTCAAGCTCCAGTTGGGCCTGCGAAAGTCCGGGTGAGTCTGACACAAGGTCATCTAACACATCTTAGTCAAAGATGTCGTTGTCGACCATATGCTCTGCAACTATTCGCACTAGCTGGGTCTTTCTCATGGGCCATCTAATCTCTAACCCTAATGTTGTTCCTACCTCACTTATATTATCCTTCCTTAATCTACCTAGTCCCTCGAATGTGGGTGAACTAAGAAAGGCCTCTACTACTGACGTTTTATTACTTATTTATTTATTTTGTTGCGTTTTGTTGTATCGTGCCTGCTCGGCCTCTCTCTATGGAGTCCTAGTTAACAGAAGAAATATAGGAATCCCGGAAGAGCCCCCAATTTTGTCACGACGTGATCTCCGTTACATTGGAACCGTGATGGTAGGGTTTATGTGTTCCTTTTAACATTTTCGAGGGAAGCCATTATCCTCAGAAATTATAATATATCCACTCGTTGGAGTGTGTTTTCCTTTGCTAATAGCAACTTATTTCCTACGTTTGATCTTATTCATTTCGACGTTGTTCAGTTTTTAATTTTTAATAGGATGTGTATTTTTAAGAGTCGTCTATTCTAAGGCAAACACTTTAAAATACAAGTTGATCTTCGATGTGTCTTTAAATATTCAGAGTAAAATATAATGTTCATCGCCGCACGCATGCACATTACACCCAATATATAATTCATTCTGCTTGAATATATATTGAAGTACAAAATACCCGTACACACAATAGTTCAAATTAATTCCGGGAACGTAACAGTTTTGCACCACTTTTATGTCTCCTTGCGAAGAATAAAATCGAAATATAATGATTCTAAACATTATGTCTATAATCCTTATTCTAATTTTGATTACAATCACTTACACGAGTTTGAATCCAGAAAATGTCCAAAATGTAAGGCAATAAGAAATGACATTTATGTAATCTTGGAAATTGGTAGATGGATCAAATTTAATGCAAACATAAAATATTAGAATTTGACAAATGGGAGGTTGTACCCATACACCGTTTTAATATACTCAAATGAAAGAGAAAGTTGGCGAATATTTATTAGATGATGGGTAAAATTTATTTTAAAGAAATTGTACGTATCCAAATTTTGACGAAGGACTTTCACAAAATTTGCATAAAAATAAATTAAACAAGCCCACATTTATACTTTTCACATCTAGTAGCGGAGTTCCAAAATTACTGATGTCAGTTAATTAGTGTAGCAGTCAATCCTGTACATACAAATATAAAAACATACATAACTAAATGTATATAGATCTGACTGCCCTTAGCTTTTTACATATAGATATTGAAATAAATTATATATATACATACATATATATATATATATATATATATATATATATATATATATATATATATATATATATATATATATATATATAAATAATTAAACTATGGCATGTTAAATGCAACACCAAGTCTTGATTAATTTTTTCTTACACTAAATTATTTTTAATTTCGATAGCTTGATCGTTTCACGCATACACAACCTATACACACACACACACACACACACACACACACACACACACACACACACACACACACACGCACACACACATATATATATATATATATATATATATATATATATATATATATATATATGTGATTTTATGAAGGTTTATCAAAGCATTCCTTTCAGGACACCAATGATCACCATTAAATATATTTTTTTATTTACAAATATTATTTATTCAAATTAAATGTTTTTCCTACACGTGTTTCACTACCAAGCAGGTACTTGTTTGGCAGACCATCAGGGGCATTTAATGTCTGGAATAAGGGTATAAACTGCCGACAATACCCACTGTGGCGTTGCAATAGTTGAGGTCACTTAAGAAGAGAAGAGTAAAAAAATAAAAATAAAAGTTAAAATTAAAAATCAAGAAAGAACAACGATAAAAAAGAAAGTCTTAGAAAATGTCTTAGAAAAGTAGCTCGTACATTATGTCTGCCACCAAGCAAACAAGAAAATAATCGGTCCCAAATGCATTCATCCCCCCCCCAAAAAAAAAACCGGAACAATGTGCGATAATACACTTCCACGTCGGGCGGCACAATGATGAGGAAAATCACATATAAATGCTCTGTACTCTGTAATCGAGTATCATCGAGCTTGTTTTTTATTGGAACAACCCCGGTCTTCACTGAATGATCTATTTTATAAGTGAAAAAATCTCTCTCTCTCTCTCTCTATAAATATATATATATATATATATATATATATATATATATATATATATATATATATATATATAGTTTCATTTTATCTCAGTCGAAGTTCTCCGATACCAAAGGACCCCTTCCTTGGGATAACACTTGATATATATATGAGATGCCTAGTTATCAGGATATTCCATTAAAGTTCTCTTTTACCTGTCACACGTTGAGTTAGTACAGAATTTAAGAACATTAATTTATGTTCCCCCTCAATTGACTTACTAACTAGGTTTAATATATTTTTCTTGTGGTCTCTTGGTCTTACCGGATTCCGGGACAAGAATTAATTTTCTATAGTGGATTTTTCAGTTAAATAGTGTTACTTGAAGTAATATTACCGGAGAAGGTGCACCATTACTCGTATGAGCCAGTGTATATCCGTGTTGAGAGGATCTTATTTGGGTTTCGAATACTATGTTATTTTAAATATTTGGCCAATGTCTAATGATACGGTGAAGTATCCTAATGTCAGGTTGTCTTGAGAAACCCTTGTGCAGGTTGACTGAAGACACTCGATGGTGGTGTCGAGTAGATAATACAAAGTCTCGTGTGTGTATGTCAAGCAAAGTCGTTTGTATGTATGTCGTTGTATCAGAGAATCTAAGATGTCGGAACTAACCAAATATTTTGAATGAGCCACATGTCGGAAGTTATTGAACCTTTTTTTTTAAAACTCATTTCACAATATTAAAAGTCCGATATTTTGAGCGTTCATTTTACCAATCCGACCGAACACTTACTTTTCACATCATATCACCGTAGTACTTTGAATAGAAAACAGTTCTCCTTTTTTTAATTAAAAATGGATAAAATGTATTTGATAACTATTCACTAATATATTTTCACCTTAGTGTTTTTTTATTGATTTCAGAACATTAACCAATTTGTATGCAGAGATTTATTAGTAGGTTAAAAAGACACCACTCTTCGTTAGATCGGTGGCATTGTCGATAATATAGAACAATAGAACATTGTATTATTGTTTTTACCGTTCCAATCATTTCGTAACAGATATCGATCATCATAAACCTAAATGTTATTTAATAAAATTGCATGAAAAATATTTGGTATGATTGTAGTAGATTAATACCCTCCACTAAATCATTTTTGGGCTATCAATTTTGCATTTAGATTTAAAGTAAAATGATCATTCACTGACTGGGCATTGTGATCTTTTATTGCTGTTTTCCATATTTCTTCTGTGATTTTGTTACGGTGGTCGTGCTGTATTCTATATAACAATACAATACAGATAATACTTCAGTTAAGCGAGTTATTAATTAATTAATTATTGGAGAAGAATATCGTCACTCATGTCGCAGTTAATGCATTCTAAATAAAATCAAGGTAGAATAATCGTAGACGTAGGGACCCAACGGGTCACACGTACATGGAGTAATATATATATATATATATATATATATATACATTTTTAGTGGTACAACATTTTATTAAGGCAAGGAGCATAGACGTTTCTTACATTTTTGGGGGTCGGAATGAAATTGAAAAGTGTAAAAACGAGAAGGGAAAAAATCAATGCATAAATCTAGTAAGCCATGGAAATACGTGAAAATATTTTTACGCTGGTGACAGGTTTTCTATTAAAGTCCTGGAAACAATATATATTAAGTTATTAGCACCTTTGTAAACAAAGGGAGTTACTTCTAAGACTCAATGTGATCCACTTGTGACCCCCCTCTATTTTTTTCCTAAACTGGTCACTGGTCTTCATTTCACTATTTCTTAATCGTAGTGCATGAATAATCCACGTATTTTCACTGATAAGTGTGGACGAAAGCCGACTTAGTAGATTTATGTATTAATTGTTTATCTCTTGTTTTTACACTTTACAATTTCATTCCACCACAACAAATGTCACAAACGTCTACAGTCATTGCCTTATATATATATATATATATATATATATATATATATATATATATATATATATATATAATTATGTTTTACATTATTTTCTTTCAAAATAAACCATATAAAGATGTGTTTCATACCAACATTGCAATCGTCAGTATAGGAGGAGACAATTTCTGCCAGTTACACGGTTAGAACTCCAATACAAAAGCAATGTTTTACTAAGTAGACGAGGCGCGCAGTGTCTAGTAATGGGAACTACATTAGCATCTAAATAGCAAACACGGTGGCTATCCAGCAAGCAGTCGGGATAAGTCAAAGGATGGAGCTCCGAACAATACGTACTAATATGTGCAGACTGACAACCAAAGATAAATATATTACTATCTCCTTCGCTACGTGTCACACCACACTTCCGGTCCATGACGTCAAATCCAGACAGGTTATCTCTTATTCTAATGTGGAGTTTTAGTGAGGTTTACAACTTTTACTCAATCTACCTTCACGTAAAAAAATATACTTTTACACAATGTTGATAAAATATTGCTACATTCACCCCCAAGTAGTTGCAAAAACGTGCACATTACTAATTAAGTAACGGGGACTGCATTAACAGGTGTATGGTGAGATATTATAGATACTGAAGAATAGTAAATAATAAATGAAATCTTCGCGAATGAGAATAGCATTATTTAAATGTCGGTTTCTGTGGACAAGCATTTTACGTCTTATTTTGAGTTATTGTTTTTCTTTTCTCCTTTTCTCAATTCTTCCGTTGTGTCGTCAACCTGCAAAACAATTAGCAATCAGCACATCGTTTTCTCACACTATTACCGTTTCATATGTGCAAAGGACAGCGCTGAAGGCAACACGGCTTATTTTCCTCACGTCCAAGTCTGACAGCCAATATTGCAAATTCTCCGAACGCAAGTCATTGACTTCAGGGCAAAAGTCTTTCTCTAAGATCAGCATAATGTTTGAAAATTAAAGACACTGACTCCACATTTCCCTTAAAGCTTTTGTATGTTTTCTCCTCGCGTAACATTCAATTCGACAAATTAGCGCAATATATGAATTGCCAGTAAAAATATCCTAAAATGAAACCATATGAAGATAAAAACTTTTCCTACGCAATTTTGTACGCTCAAAAAAAAACAACATACATTTTTCATGTAAACATTTATTGTAATTTGCTGCCTAGCTGTTTCCGAGACAGCATAATATTCTCAGATATATTAAAGACAAAATATAAAATAATACTAGATGTACCCGTGACCCGTTGGGTCACAAAAGGTACAACTATTTATTCTACTTTGATTTCATTCGAAAATTGATAAACTGTGAGATGAAAAAGTCTGTTTTCTTCTATAATATCATCACTATTATTATTAATAGTATTATTACTATTATTTTTATATAAGTATCATAATTCGTTTTTCTCATATAAAAGTGAAGAAACTTATTATGTTTCCATTTAATTAAAATATGGGTTTGTAGTTTGTGCATACGTATATGTAAATATGATGACGATGCTTATAAAAAGAGGATTATTTTTCTTTCTAAATGATCACCGATTCATTAAAAGATATCGGAGAGTGGTTGAATCAACATAGAGTGAGCGGTCGAGGGACATTATGAATCGAAATGTAGAAAAATATGTGTTACTTGTTTCAGTTATTAAGTTTTCTTCGAATTTTTTAAGAACTTCATATTTTTTAAAAACTTTCATCGTAACCTAAATCTGTGCTGGTGCATCATCCACTCGTCTCTCCCTCCTTGACCAAGTCCAAAAAAGAGTCGCCAACTTAATAGGTTCCTCACTGTCAACACACCATCAGCCCCTATCCCATCGCCGCAGTGTAGCATCCTTGTGCTTGTTTTACAAATACTTTAATGGATTGTGCTCCGATTAACTGTCTGCTCTGGTTCCCCCTCGACGTAAATTCACTAGACGAACTCGACAATCAGCTAAATCCAATCAATTCACTGTGGAGGTCCCCAGATACCGAGGAGCTTTCTACTCAAATAGCTTCTTTCCTCGTGCTGCTGGCCTCTGGAACTGCCTCCCTGTTGCCTGTTTCCTCGACAGTATCGACATGCAGAGGTTTAAAACTAATCTAAACACACACCTCGCTACATAGATCTCAACTTAGAATGACAACCGAAACATACACCCTAATTCTCAGTAGCCCCTTACGTCTACACTGGCGCCTTGCCTCGTTTGGGGTGATTATCATTTAAAAAAAAATAGGCTTTACCCTAACTCTAACTTTTCGAATGTTTAGTGTGCCTTTTTACATTTTGACACAAGTTTTAACTAGTGAACTTCTTGGATCATTTCTGAGACAGACTCGGATTCCATTTAAAAGTACTGAAATTCAAGGAGTATTGATGCTCGGGGGACCACGTGTTGTGTAATACACATGAATTGTGTTTTTCTCAGTGAGGAACTTCACGTCACATT
>OY744520.1:2722500-2785000 GCA_963556195.1 Sepiola atlantica
CTCCTTATTATCCATTTCTTGCCTGTTTTATGATCTCTACTCATTATATATATATATATACAAAGAAAATTCACAACATTTTTGTAGCAAGCATGAGAATGTATTTAAGTGAAATACTTTCCTCCTGATTTTTCATTTAAATTGCACAATTGTTTACGTTCAAAATATTTCACTTAAAGACATGTTCATGCTTGCTACAAAGATGTTGTCAATTTCTTTACTTAAAAAGCTCCAATCTGCGCATGCCATCGCCAGGACTACACTTATACTTACGTCTTTTAGAACTTGACGTCTCTTTCTGCTCATATCGTGATTCGACCCCTTTGGGTTAATGCCAGCAACGTGAGGAAAGAGAAAAGAAGAACAAACAACTATAAAATTAAATTGCACGATTGTTAATTTTCAAAATATTTCAATTAATATATATACGTATATATATATATATATATATATATATATATATATATATATATATATACATATACATATACATATATATATATATATATATATATATATATATATATATATATATATATATATATATAATTGAGAGAGAGAAGTAGAGCGCAATCGATAGAGAGCAACAATTCAAACGTATAATATAGTTAATTCAGAGAGATTTTCATAGAAATATGTTTTGTCGTGATACGTTGTTGTGGCCTATTAATTTTCGTTTTCTATTTCTTCATCATGATTACCACTATCATCATCATTGTCATCATCGATTCCGTGGCTTTAATACCATAAGTAGATGGTTAAAATATTAATCTACCGATACATATTCAATCGCAATTCTTGAGTCAATGTCAGCGCCACAAAATAATAAACAATATAGAAATCTGCCAGCAATTATTTCCTTTCATTACCCGTTAATGCGTACGTAGACTGGCGAACGTAGAAAAGGATTTAACCTCGATCAGTTGCTAATAGACATCAATTGATTTGCCATTATTTCTTATTTGCACGGCATGAATACTTTACCGCGCGTCGGAAAACATTTCAAAGTGAGACAAAACAAGATGAACGTATTTAATACTTCGATGTTGATTTAGACGGCGTTTATTAGATGGATTAACTTTGCCGTCGATGATTTAAAAAAAGTTTTTAGTCAATTTGATTTAATCTTTGGTCAACGAGACCAAATACTTTTTTATAATATGCGACTTTTGAATGTATTCTTGTACGCCTTGGAGAGGCTCGGTTCGTTTGTTCGTCAGTTGTAAGATTGGAGTAGCATATTCATCGATAAACGCGTAAATTAAATGGGCGTATCTGATATAAGATACGTCGAAAAATCTACATAAAGTACTTTCTTTTTCAGTTCCTATTAAATTGCCTCCCTGCGAGGACAGTTAGAAACGTTTTTATGTGGGGAAAATCAAGCCTTCCTAATAGGGGCACTTGGGATTGGGATAATCATTTAAATTGCTTAGATCTTGAATGATGTTTGTTTCGTTGACTGATAATAGAAAATATCAATTGTAGTATCAGAACAGATACTAGACTTTGATCTCTGTCACGCTTAAATTTGAAATAACATTTTTGCTAGTCTGTCACGCTTAAGTTTGAAATAGTTTTGAATAGTATTTTTGTTGGATTGTCAGGCTTAAGTTTTTAATAGTATTTTTGTTCGATTATCCGGTTGAAGTTTTAATAGTATTTTTGTTCGATTATCCGGTTGAAATTTTAATAGTATTTTTGTTCGATTATCCGGTTGAAGTTTTAATAGTATTTTTGTTAGATTATCAGGTTTAAGTTTTGGATAGTATTTTTTGATAGATTATCAGGCTTAAGTTTTTTAATAGTATTTTTTGTTGAATTACCAGGCTAAAATTTTGAATAGTATTTTTTGTTAGATTATCAGGATTAAGTTTTGAATAGTATTTTTGTTAGATTGTGAGGCTTAAGTTTTGAATAGCATATTTTGTTGAATCATCAGATTTAAATTTGGAATATTATCTTTTGTTTGCTTATCAGGTTTAAGTTTAGAATCGTATTTTTGTTGGATTATCAGGTTTATGTTTTGAATAGTATTTTTTGTTGGATTATTCGGTTGAAGTTTTGAATAGTATTATTTGTTGGATTGTCAGGTTTAATTTTTGGATAGTATTTTTTGTTGGATTATCAGGTTTAAGTTTTGGATAGTAATTTTTGTTGGATTATCAGGTCTATGTTTTGAATAATATTTTTTGTTGGATTGTTAGGTTTAATTTTTGAATAGTATTTTTGTTGGATTGTGAGGTTTAATTTTTGAATAGTATTCTTTCGGATAGTCAGGCTTAAGTTTTGAATAATATTTTTGTTGGATGGTCAGGCTTAAGTTTTGGAATAGTATTTTTGTTGGATTATCAGGTTTAAGTTTTGAATAGTATTTTTGTAAGATTATCAGGTTTAAGTTTTGGCTAGTATTTTATAATGGATTATCAGGCTAAAATTTGGAATAGTATTTTTTGTTGGATTATCAGGCTTAAGTTTTGAATAGTATTTTTGTTGGATTGTGAGGCTTAAGTTTTGAATAGCAGATTTTGTTAAATTATCAGGTTTAAATTTTGAATATTATTTTTTGTTTGATTATCAGGTTTAAGTTTAGAATCGTATTTTTGTTGGATTATAAGGTTTATGTTTTTAATAGAATTTTTGTTGGATTATCAAGCTTAAGTTTTAGATAGTATTTTTTGTTGGATTATCAGGTTGAAGTTTATAATTGTATTTTTGTTGGATTATCAGGTTTATATCTTCTTGGATTATTCGGTTGAAGTTTTGAATAGTATTTTTTGTTGGATTGTAAGGTTTAATTTTTGAATAGTATTTTTTGTTGGATTGGCAGGTTTAATTTTTGAATAGTATTTTTGTTGGATTGTCAGGTTTAATTTTTGAATAGTATTTTTGTTGGATTGTCAGGTTTAATTTTTGAATAGTATTTTTTGTTGGATGGTCAGGTTTAAGTTCTGAATATTTTTTTATTGGATTGTGAGGTTTCAGTTTTGAATAGTATTTTTGTTGGTTTGTCATGTTTAAGTTTGAAATAGCAGGATAACATTTGACATGTTTTTTTATTTACTTTGCCAGCATTAAAATTGAAATAGCATTTTTATTGTTCTGTCAGGTTTAACTTTAAAATATCATGTTTATTGGTCTGCTATACTTAAGTGTAAAACACGTTGATTTAACGGACGTATCTTTAGAGTATCTGCTCCTCTTTGTTATTTCATTGGTAAAATTGTCACGTACCTGAAGCAGATTATCTCATCAATTTCTCTCATAAGTTTTACATTGAGCGCCGTCGTGCCGTGTATCTGCAGTATTATTAGGCCGACATTACGCATTATCCCTTTCGAAATACGATGCGCACAATGGATTCACACATACTTTAAAAGGTGATTAGCATTTACTTCGGTAAAAGTGATTGAGAGTCTGAGAGAAACGAATAGACAGATTGGTATAAATTAACCTATATATTGATAAATCTCTATATATAAAGTACGGTCTCTCTCTCTCTCTCTCGCTTTCTATGTCTCTCTCTCTCTGTCTCTGTCTCTGTCTCTCTATCTCTCTCTATATATATAAAGAGAGAAAAAGACAGCAAGATAGATATATAGATAGATAGAGAGAGATATGAATGGAAACAAAGAAACAACCCCAGCAGAGTGTTAGATACTGAAGTAAGATTACAAAATACGAGCTTAATATTTATTCATATACGTATTACATAATGATCTCACACACAAATATACACACACACATATATATATATATATATATACCACCACTATCAGCTGCCTATTTAGAATCAGAAGATATCCCCTCATTGAACATAAGTTCTTCCTCACCACTATCACCGAAGCCACTGGTAACCCCTGAATCCCCATCATTACCTCAGAAATTACTGGAACATAATGAGGAGCAATTGGCCTTGGAAGAAGAACTTGGGAATACAATTGAGGAAGTCCAGATGATGAGACTAGAGGAAAGATATAAACTGCCAAAACCCAAGCCTCAAGAGCTACCAAGGCAGCAATGCAAAACGTAAACTTCGCTTTCCAAAGACTTGTTCCATCCAACATATTCGTCACGGAGCTAAATCAAGTAACACACGCAGCAGGACTTTATATTGCTCCCTCAATTCAAACAGCAATGGGAGTTCAGAGCACGAGTCACACCACTACCGTGGAAACTAAAGCTCCAGAAAAAAAACTTAACCTTTGCAGAAAGGAAGTCTCTCAAATTAAGCAATTCCTTGCTGCCCCTACAATGCAGGGACGGCTGAGAACACCATCTGCAGATTTAGTTTCAAATACAAAATATGTAGAAGAAATTGAAAACGTTGCGAGGGAACTTGAAGGAAAAATCCCAGCACTTGCCAAAATAATTCAAGAAAAGAATAACAAGCACAGGGCGAAAGTTGAGAACAAACACTTCAATAGAATACAAGACTATTCTACCGAAATTTGGTTGGAGAGAATGTTACGATGGAAAAACCACCAGAGGAGAAGGAGCTAGACAGCTACTGGAGGCATTTGTTTGATAATGAGGGACCATGCAACCAAGAGGCCAAGTGGATTTTAGATATAGCTTGAAGTAATAAAAGCAAGCCAAAAATGCCAGAGTCAAAGCTAACGCCTGGAATTATTAAAGGAAAGCTAGATCAATTTCAGAATCACAAAAAAACTGGGATAGACAATATACTCAAGTTATGGCTGAAAAAACTTACATCACTTCAAAGCCATTATAGTAGTTGCTTCACTACTGTTGCATGACTAGTAAAATGTGATACGACCCTTATACCCAAAATAAGTGCGACACAAAACCCTACAAAATATAGACCGATATGTTGCCTCACTACAACCTACAAAGTCTTCACTGGCCTGGTTTCAGACAGCATCTACCAACACTTCTCTTTTGAAGCATACCTGAAAAAACAACAAGTAAAGTGTAGGAGGAAGTGTTTAGGTACAAAGGGCAAATTGTTGATCAATAAGACCATCCTTGAGGACTGTAGGAAGAGGCAGAGAAATCTAAGCATGGCGTGGATCGATTACCAAAAAGCTGCTTTGATCCATATAATATGTATCCGGTCATCAAGAAAACCATGGCAGAACAAATAAATATATTGAAAACAACTATGGCATTAAGACACACTAATGGAACTATACATATCCCTAACGTCAAGATCCGAAGTGGAATCTTCCAAGGAGATAGCTTGTCTCCTTTGCTATTTCTAACTTAAGCGTGACAGACTAGCGAACATAGTATTTCAAATTTAAGCGTGACAGAGATCAAAGTTTATGTATCTGTTCTAATACTACATTTTATATTTTCTATCCTCAGTCAACGAAACAAAAATCCTTGTAGATAGAAGAAATTTTAAAGATTATTCCAATCTCAAGTGCCCCTATTTGGAGAGCTTGATTTTCCTCACATAAAAACGTGTCTAACTGTCCTCGCAAGGAGGCAATTTTATAGGAACTGAAAAAGAGAGTATTTTATATGTTATATATATATTATTTTATATGTTATATATATATTATTTTATATGTTATATATATATATGTTTCGACAGATCTTAAATCAGATACGCCCACTTAATTTACGCGTTTATCGATGAATATGCTACTCCAATCTTACAAATGACGAACAAACGAACCGAGTCTTTTCCAGACGTACAAGAATACATTCAAAAGTCGCATATTATAAAAAAAAGTATTTGATCTCGTTGGCCAAAGATTAAATCAAATTGACTAAACACTTTTTTAAATCATCGACGGCAAAGTTAATCCATATAATAACCACCATCTAAATCAACATCGAAGAAATAAATACGTTCATCTTGTTTTGTCTCACTTTGAAATGTTTCCGACGCGCGGTAAAGTATTCATGCCGGGCAAATAAGAAATAATGGCAAATCAATTAATATCTATTAGCAACTGATCGGGGGTAAATCCTTTTCTACGTTCGCCAGTCTACGTACGCATTAACGGGTAATGAAAGAAAATAACTGCTGGCAGATTTCTATATTGTTTATTATTTTGTAGCGCTGACATTGACGCAAGAATTGTGATTGAATATGTATCGGTAGATTAATATTTTAACCATCTACTTATGGCATAAAAGCCACACACTCGATGATGATGATGATGATGATGATGATGATGATGATGATGATGATGATGATGATGATGATGATGATGATGATGATGATGATGATGATGATGATGAAGAAAAAAACGAAACGGAATAGGCCACAACAATGAATCTCGACAAAAAATATTTCTATCAGAATCTCTCTGAATTAACTATATTATACTTTTGAATTGTTGCTCTCTCTCGCTCTCTTCCTTTATATATATATATATATATTAAAAATAACCGACAATTTTTGTCTGGCTATTTTAGTGTTGATCCCTTCAATTTTCCGGATTAAAATCTTAATCTCGGAAGGAAATTGGCTGATGAAACTGCCATAGTGTACATGTTGGTCCAGAGTACTTTCTGACCCGTCTGGACCAACATGTACACTATGGCAGTTTCATCAGCCAATTTCCTTCCGAGATTAAGATTTTAATCCGGAAAATTGAAGGGATCAACACTAAAATAGCCAGACAAAAATTGTCGGTTATTTTTAATAATACGTGTCTTAAAGAAAAAATGCTGCCTCGATACACACACATATATATATATATATATATATATATATATATATATATATATATATATATATATATGTGTGTGTGTGGGGGGGGGGAATTAAATAATTAAGTTCAAATATTAATACAATGAACAAAACCATTACTTTTCAAAAGTGCTCAATATATATAAGAACTTTTTTATATTAAAATAAACAAAGTTTGAGTATTCGACAATTGTTTCAGAACCTTTTCGGCTCCTCCTCGGGGATATACTGATGGGCAAAGATTAGATCCGCCAATACACAATCACAAAAAAACAAAAAACAAAACAAAACACAAAACACAAACAAACAAATTACATTTTAAAATTTTCAGACGAGAAACTTGTTTTGCATCAAATGACACTTTGACACCTACCTATCGACGCATAAGAAAGTCGGTCAGCTCAAACTGTTGGATTGACACGGCCGTCTCACCTTTCCTAACTACACGCACACACACCAATACACACTCACATATACACACACCCACGCTTATACGCACAAATTTATATACTCACAAACATACATACACACTTATATATAGATGTAAAAATAAAAACATATATACTTATATATATATACACACACACACACACATGCATATACCTATATATACATATACATTTATATATACACACATACACACACCTATATATATATATATATATATATATATATATATATGTATATTTTGCGTAATGTATTAAGGATTTAATTATGTTATCTACTTATAAACATTTAGAATATTATATACATTAAGACAATCGCTATTTATTATTAAATTAAAATTCTTAACAAATATCAATCATATTTACAAACGAACTTAGTTGATCCAATCACAGTATTATTCCCCTAATTAATTGAGAATAAGAAACCATGTTTTTAATATCGACTAGTTATTATTTTTATCTAGTTCTTTATGATAATCTACTTGATACTTTATTATTTGTAATAAGTTTGCGTTATTTTATAAAGGAATTGCATTTTTTATTTTATTCTCTCTTTCTATGTCCATCTACATTGATTTAGGCTTATGGACGTTTAATTGGTATTAATTTAAGTTCACTAATTTTATCATTAAGTTCACCCTTCAATAAACCTCTTCTTTCAATATGAATTCTAAACCTTGTAACTTATTAATTGATAGATCTCCTGGTTTCTAATAGTTATCCCATCATCCGGAGTCATACCAATACAATCAGTTACATAACCTATGATGTATAATAATAACCCACCAAAATAATCTGAAAACTATATCCATAATACTAACATTAATATCTATACATTCCAAAACCATAAATGCTACTTTTAACAACATAGATACTGAGAGAAAAGGCACTTCATTATCTAGATATATTTTATCCCTAAAAAGAAATGGCATAGTTCCTGTAGTGAAATGTAGTATTTTAAAAAAAGCACCAATACCTACACTAAACAATCCTACCTGCTTTCTGTGTTTAAATGAAAAACTAGCTATAGTTTTTTTTTCCTAATGAGAATGCTCTACTGAAAAAGAGGGACTTAATACATTACGCAAAATAGATAAATATATATATATATATATATATATATATATATATATATATATATATATATATAGGTATATTGATGTATGTGTGTATGTGTATATACATGTATATATGTTTTTATTTTTACATCCATATATGTGTTTGTGAGTATATAAATGTGTTCGTATAAGCGTGGGTGTGTATATGTGTGAGTGTGTCTTGGTGTGTGTGCGTGAGGGGAGACAGCCGTGTCAAGCAAAAAGTTAGAGCTGACCGAATTTCTTATGCGTCGATAGGTCGGTTTCAAAATGTCATTTTATGCAAAATGGTTTCTCGTCTGAAAATTTTGAAATGTACTTTGTCTTTTTGTTCTTTTTTTTGTAATTATGTATTGGCGGATCTAATCTTTGCTCATCGGTATATCCCTGAGGAGGAGCCGAGGAGGTTCTGAAACAATTGTCGGATACTCAAACAATGTTTATTTTAATATATATATATATATATATATATATATATATATATATATATATATATATATATATATATATATATATATATATGTATATATACATATATATATATATATATATATATATATATATATATATATTCATATATATATGCATATAATACATGTATATATATATATATATATATATATATATATATATATATATATATATACCGAATTTAGACAGCTGGGCGTTTAGCATCATTTGTGTCAGCGTAACATCTGTTAATTTTTACTTCTGACGGAGCAGAGTCGTAATAATACTTTTTAACTCATTGCTTAGTTTAAACTGTATTTTTCCGATCAGTTAGTAGTGATTTAGTTACACACGTAATTTAAAGTTACCATTGTTTTGTAAATTTTTCAGATTAGCTTCACTTAAATAACTATACTTTTCAAATAACTATACTTTTCAAATTAAATCCCGAATAGGCTAGAATTGTTCACGTGTTTTGTTAAACGAGTGTACTTTACCGAAAATATATAGATTTATTACTAGTGGCGGCATCTATATGTCAGACGGCGTACTGATTAAGAGATGTCTCATATTAAGCTCAGTGTATTGTATGATTATTGACATTGACTTGCGAAACTGATATTCCTTCCCCAAACTATTTTTAAAAAAAATAATCCTGATGTAAATCTTTTTAATACTCTTTATATAGAGAGAGAGATAGAGAGAGCGAGAGAGAACGAGAGATAAAAAAACATATGTGTATATTGATAAAGCAGTTATTTTCAAATAACTTGAAAGTGCTGTTGTTTTATGATTTTTTATTTCAATTTTCCGGATGTTCCATTTGATAATAAAATCCAATTCGTATATAAAAGTTCCATAATTTTCTTGTTTCATATATTAGCAAGCAGTTTTGATTTGATTCTTCAAATCTTCATCAGCCGTTTTGCTATGTTTTCATCTGTTTTCATTCAGTGTTTAACAGCTACATTAATCGTAGACTGTTTTCGTCAATGTGTTGTTAGTTTTACAGGATATTATTTACCAACTGTAAAATAGGCATCTATGTTGAACAAAAGTTGCATCACAATGTCATAACGGAATGCTTGTTTACATAATTCTAATGTCAAACGGCAAATAATAGACACTGCAGAATAACTTCGCTATTAATAACTTAAAGGGCATACATGAAATCATACTAAGACTACCCTCACATGATAATTTGGAAGTTTTCTATATGATATGAAAACAAAATGGATTATTTGGAAAATTGAAAAAATAAAATGTCTCGTAAACCGTAAAGCGCTGTTATTTTTTTTATGTAAGCCTTGTATATCTCCACGAACCCCTAAAAAGGTGAAAGTCTCCTCAGATCTGAATCGGCGGGTCAAGTTGGGGATCAGATGAGTGGAGAGGGGAGGAGTGGTCCGAGCTCTACTGGAAAATTATTGTCTAGCTCGGGCTCCCATTCCGAGATGAGGCCTAGGTCTAGTGTCGAGGCGGGAGCAGACCCCAAACACTTAGACGGACATGGTGCTATAAGCGCCATGTCCAGTACGTCTGCCAGTGCCGTCCCCAGCACTGGAGGTAGAACAGAGTCTACCGCCTTAAGCGGATGCCTGATAGCTTTAATGCTGCTGTCCCCGGCAGCTTTAGATTTGATAGTCCGACTCCGAGAGGTGATCTGGGTCGGTGGGATAGACTCCCCAGCGTACCTACTGCTCGACGGACTTCAACTGTCAGTCCGCCTGCCTGTAGGAGAAAAAGTCTCCTACCTGCAGGATTGAGACCATCTAAGTCTAACACTGTTAGCAGCGACAGCAGCAGCAGCAGAAGAAGCAGAAGCAACAGCAGACGATGCAGCATGGAGATAGAGACCAGAAGTCCGGCCAAAACTGACATGCGACAGTCCAGGCCGAGGAAGATGGGGGTCGATAAACCGGACCGAAAGTCTTGGGCAGTTAGCGTCGCTGGAAGTTCCTGCATCGTATCTGTGCAAAAGAGGGTTCACCACCTGCAGAGAAGGTGACCAGGACCGACCTGAGGGATAAGAATTTAATCCTCAGACGTGAGTACTAGAGCAGAAGAAGGACTACTGTCAGAGTCTTTGGCGTCCACTGCTTTATAGATTACGAACAGCTTGGTGCCGTTCTGAGTAAGTTTGGGGACGTCGAAGCCATAATGCCGGTCCGTGGTCCCCGTAACCTGATGGTAGGGGACTACCAAATTAAAATGAGATTGGGCCGGGATGGCTTTAACAACATCCCGCCCCTGCGCAAGGGCGACTCCTGGTCCATGTCTATCATAGTAGAGGGCAGGAGGCTACATTGTTGGCACTGCGAACAGAAGGGCCATATGACTAAAATCTGCCCCAAAAAGATGCCAAACAAGAAGACCCCTTCTGTTGCAGTCCCGGGAGGAGCTCCAGCAACGCCAGCAGCACCTCCACCAGCGACGGATGAGACACATATACCAACAAGGAAGGCTGGAGCATGGTTGTCAAAAAAGGAGGGCCTTGCTCCAGACCTCAGAAGACCTCCAGATCTGTGCAGTCCCCTGACGAAAAAGGGATGCGGACCCCCAGAGGTCGTTGCAAGAAGATATGCCCACCAAGGAGCCGCAGCAACCCTATGTCACAGCAGCGGCTACGAAGAGGAAGACCGAGGTCCCTCTATAGGGAACATCTTCATCATCAGAGGCGGAAGGGGAGAAGATGGAAGACGACGCTGGGCCGACTCTTTTGGCAGAGAGACAAACCAATGGGAAAATATAGTGGCTAAAAGGAAGTCCAAAAAAGTAAAATAGGCTGGGCCCCAAACCCCCGCCCCAAAGCCTGAAAAGATGATAATCTCTTCTGCTCAGTCCCCCGAACCCCCTAAACCCAAACCCTCCACTGAGCAGAAATCCCCCTCCCCCACTGAAACCCCCCAGCTGGCTCCCGCTCTCTGTCCCAAAAGGAAGAGCCGGAGCCCACAACATCTAAAAGCTGAAATGCGTCGCCCTCCCCAGTAAGGAAAGACAAGACAAGAAAACTCCCCTTCCTGCCGGGGGACCTCATCTGCCAAGCAGATATTAACCACGCCGCTGCCGACCTCAACGCTCGGCAGACAAACTCGATCCGGCCGCTGCAGCTCTTTACTCAGGCTCGGGGACTGGATATTACCAACCCATCCAACTTCCCGGATGCCCCCTTGATGATAACTTTCGTACGTAATGCGAAAGTAGGGCGTACAAAGGCTATGTGGAGAATGTTGGAAGCTGCCAAGGAGGCTATCCCTGGTCTGAGTTTGGTGGAGGACAGGCACAACTCCCTCAAAGAGCTGGGGGATAAGTGTGAAGGGAGGGTGTTTCTTTACGTCCACCCCTCATTTTATAGGGCCCTCAAACTAACTCTCCCTCTGGATGTCGGGGCATCTCTCGAGACGGCCGTGCGTCATCAGAATTGATAACTTGCAATATCGGGCATGCCTGACTGCAAAGGATTTCAGGCGGGGGTTGACACTGACTAGTGTAATGGTTACGGACTTGATTTTAGGAAGCTGGAACGCAAGCGGTTTGAGATCCTTAAGCAAGGCAGCCCGCATACTGGGGGAACTCATGTCCTTTGACAAAGATGTGGCTGCGGTACAGGTCACTCACTATGTTTAGATTGACGATCACCGACTGTTGTCGGAGCATTTCGATGTTCTTTCAGCATTCGGTTACCGGTTTGCTCGGGGAGTTTCTCTGTTAGTAAGATGCACTCTGTAAGCAAGGGTAAACGTTGTTCACGCGGATGCTGATGACAGACTGGTCGTGGCTGATGTTGCCGTAAAAAGTGCCAGATTGCGAATCGTCGCGGTTTATGCACCTAATATCGTCTGGGAGAGAGTTTCCTTTTCCCGGAGATTGGAGGGGTCTCTCGGTGGTTCGGAGCGGCTAATTTTACTGGGTGATTGGAATGCCATCCTTGATCCCAAGATAGATAAGGTGGGGGCCTAGTGGGTCGGATGGGTATGAGACAATTCTGTCTGATCAGATGGCACAATGCGATCTGGTCGACAGATTTCGTGTCGATCACCCGGGGCGGGAGTGGTGGACGTGGCCTTCTAATAGGCCTCCCGTTCCAAGTAGTTACTTGGATCGGTTGTTAGTTAGAGGAGGCAGCGTAGACTATATCTCTCGTCCCACGTTCCACTGGTTAGGCCACACTGATCACAAATTACTTGTGGATTTAGGTCCTAAGTCTCACAAGTTAGCGTTGTACTGGAAGTTAAATACCTCCTTACTGGAGATACGTGACTTCCGGGATAGGCTAACTCTTTACTTTCAAAAGGGATTAGTGGGGCCGGTCACCGGAAGTAAGTGGTGAGTTAACGCCAAAGTTGGCATTAGGCACTTTTCTGTTCAGTATAGCCAACGCCTCGATTTAAATAAGGCCGAAGCAGAAAAGCGTTTAGAAAATAAGTTGCCCCGGGCGGTAGCTGGGGGGATTCCCTAGGCATAGTACGGCTAACATGCGCTATGAGGGTCAAGTAGTTAGATCATGGCTAGACAGAGCGTCTAACGAAGCCGTGAATGTTGACGATGCAGAGCGTAGAACTCCACTTCGTCGCAACTCGGTCAGTTTCATTCGTCAAGTCAAACACCCGGAAGGACACACCCTTGTGTCGACTCGGGAGATTTGCGAGGGGTTTTGTGAACATTTCGTGGATCGCTTCACCTACCTGCCCAGACTCCGCGTCGAGGAGTTTGGCAACTATTTAGCTGGCTCGCTCCGCCTGAAGGCGGTCCGAGCGGCTAGTTGTGATGGGCGCGTTACAGAATGTGAGGTCTTGGCTGCATTGAAGCAGGTCGGCTACGAAAAATCTCCGGGACTTGATGGTTTGCCTAATGAATTGTTCTTGAGGCTGTCGCACATCTTCGTACCTATTCTGGTCAATGTGTTCAATCACGGGTTTAGACAGGGTTCTATCCCTGGTCAAGTCACTAAGGGAGTGATCACATTGCTTCAGAAAAAGGGCATATATAGTAGGGTTTTAGATGATTATAGGCCCATAACTCTGTTAAACACAGATTTATAGATTTTGGCCAAATTTCTCTCAAATCTGTTGCAGGCTGTTATCGGTGATTTGGTCGAACCTGATCAGAATTATGCTGTGAAGGAAAGATCGATTCAGAAAAATTTGCATCTGATACGCACGATCATAGAGGGATTAGAAGACGACACTGAGGCCGCGCTCATCAATTTAGATCAGTCTAAGGCTTTTGACAGGGTCGACCATGGGTTCCTGGGATCTGTTTTAGAGGCCGCCGGTTTTACATCGGACTTCCGCAGATGGATCTCCATTTTGTATCGCGGGCCGACGGAAGTGGTGCAAGTAAACGGGACGCGATCGGAGTCGTTTTCCGTCTCTCAGTCGGTACGTCAGGGATGCCTGTTGTCTCCCCTGCTTTACGTCCTTGCCTTGGAGCCCTTTCTCCACAGGCTTAGGACGGGGGAGTCTGGACTGGCCCTACGCGATATTGCTCTTCCTGGCGGTGCGCGAGCCAGGGTTTCCGCGTATGCCGATGATGTCACCGTGTTTATGTCATGCTTTAGAGACAATATCGCGGTGATTAAGGCACTCAAAAGGTACGAAGAATTTACAGGGGCTGTAGTCAACCTTAGCAAGTCCAACGGCCTAAGGTTGGCTGCCTGGAGTGGGGCGGCTTCGCTCCCGGGCCTTTTCAACTGGACAAATTGCCAGTTCGAATCCTCGGCGTATGGTTCGCATCGGGTCTCCAGCTTGATAAGAACTGGTCGGAAGTACAGTTCACGGTCGAAGCGTCTGTGAGGATTTGGCTTCGAAGGGGGCTTTCCCTTAAAGGACGAGATGAAGCGTTCGTTACGTACGTCTTTCCACTCATCCTTTACCGATTGGCTGTACTACGTCTGCCTGGGGACGGCCGAGCGGTTTTAACGCGTCTGCGTTTCTGCTTTTGTGGGAGAAGGGGAAGCCGCTAGTCCGTAGACAGGTCTGTACTCAACGTCCTGATGGGGGGGGGGAATGCCCGACTTGGCGAGCCATATGTATGCCGAGAGGTTAACATTCCTGAGCTGAATCTTGACAGAGGAGTCTGCCTGGGGCCCTGCGGTTGAGAAGGCTTTTCCCAACCTCATCCGTGACCACTTCGCTGAATGCCGTCGTAAGCCAAGGGGTCAACCGCAGTTCTTCAACGAATGCCGAGCTGCGCTCAGAGTGCTGCCGGGGTCCAGTGACCTCGTCCGGTCTAGGAAAACACTATATAAGGAATTAGTGGTGGGAACCGCTTCGGATCCTCTTGGGGGGCGACTTCGATTGTAGGAGGGGGAAGTTCGCTCTCAATAGAATCGGGCGCCAGGCCGGAGCCATCTCAACAATACTGAGTTCTCTCTGACCTGGCGATTGGTTCGAAATGTGGTACCCCTCAATGGCATACGATTCAATATTGGTCTGGTTATGGACCCCTTTTGCTCACGTTGCGAGGACGATGAAATTGAAACGGCTGAGCACGCCTTTTTCACTTTCTCCAAACTTCGTGAATATTGGACGTATGTCAACGAGGTGACGGCTCGCATCACCCCCGAGCGGGTGATCTGCCTGGATTTAGCATCCGTTGTCTTCAACATGGACCCCTTTTGGCCCAGAGAGAAACGTATGGTTTTGCTCGCGATTTTAGCCGTAGCTAGACTCGTTGTGTATACTTCACGCTTAGAGATAGGGCGTCGGAAGCCCCGCCTTTTCATCATCATTTGATTTTGTATTTTAAGCATCAGCTTCAAATCAAAATCAAATCTGATAGAAGGAGGTTGCCTACCTCACTTTTTAAAAGTAGGTGGATACACACCGCTAGTTTATGCGTGTTCACGCGGAATAAGTTCGAGTTCGTGTTCCCTGCCTAGGCATGACACACACCGACCTGAGGTCTTTTTTTTGTAAAAGTTCTCTATGAGCATCCAAATTGTTGGATCAGTCTCTTTTAGCTAGTAGTATAAATGAGCTCTCTGCCCCTATCTTTATTTTAAGTGTCAGAACTCCTTCAGGATGCCCGCTCCCAAATTTATTTTGTACCCCTAACCCGCCCTAATAGTTCGTATCCTGGAGGACACCGCACATCCCGACAAACCCATCCCACCATTTCTTTTGCCCCCATAGAAACGCCCACTTCCACCTAGGAACTGACTCTCTTGCTTTCGGTTTTTACCGGAAGACAGCGAGCAGTTCCTACCTTAGATAGGATGGGGGGGTCCTACTAACTTACCATAATTAGCATTTTATTTTGTTCTTTATTTTTACTATCCCTTTTATTTTTATTTATTTTTTGGGGATTATTTAAGGCTTAGTTTTTGTTATCCCACTCCCATCATCACACATGTATATATTTTTGGTAAATACAATTCATTTCAAACAACTGGGGATATTTTAAGTAGCTAAAGCCCATAGAGTGAATGTGGTATTGTGGTAACTGAAGCTAGTTTCTAGGGTTTAGACCATGTGGACGACCCCCGAGCCCAACTTTCAACCATATCCCTTTTTGTCTTTGTGCCACATCATTTATGTATTTTGGTACATTTTCATTAATAAAAGCCTTGTATATCTATGTATATAAGGTAAGGTGTGTATATATGTTTATAGACTTGTTTTTTTTTTTACAGGATTCATATGTAAATTAACTAAACAAGCATTATGAATAACAAATGAAATGAGAAGATGTAGGTTAGTAAGGTCATCCCAATCATTTCTAAATGTAGACAACAGACTGTTATCCAAATTGTTTTAACCCCGAAAACAAGCACAACGATCCCCAAGTGTTGGTGGAGAATTTAGCAAGAGACCAACAAATAGGGATGAAAATAGTAAAGGGAGGGTGTCCTATAACAAAATAATCAGCTTTAAGGTAGGTTAAGGGTAAAACAAGAGAGGGCAGTTGACGTATTTTAGTGATCAAGGAATATGTTTCGAAATCCCATGATTTTTGCTAATTTAGAAAATATCTAGTGTTTTAGTTATCATTTGAAATTACCCGTGCTTAGATGAACCAAAAAGTACCAAAAGTAAATCAAATAATATTATGTAGTCGGGTTAATATACCCGATGGGGTAAATCAGCATCAGGTCGTTTAAAAACTGACCTTTCCCCACTCGAAATAACAATAGACTTTATGTATTTTACTCCGTGATATATTTTTGAAATAAAAATGCAATTTTACTTTTAATTTTTAAATATTTCTGTTTGAATTTTAAATCTTTGTATTGCCTGTAAGAAAAGGGAATTGTTATCCTCATGTCAATTTCTGTTCAACAGCCACTTGTCTTTCCAGTGCAGAACGATACTGTCTCAAGCTCGTCGTCACCATATTGGCTTTACGCTTTATATATGTGGTTTCTTACTATTAGTCTGGTAATACCGATGGCTGTTATAAGTTGTTGCGTTAAATTCAAACCCTGGAAACGTATACATTCTCCCAAGCAAATCGAAACCGCTTATGGAATTACAACGACAGAAAGTAAACTGTAAGGAACTAAATTGTACGATTATTATTTTAATCTCTTAATTGGGATTGTTTACTTATTTAAAACGTTAATTTCTAATCAAATAACATAAGATTATTGCATTCGGTGATGAGACCCCGATCAATTAGCAGCTTGGAGTTACCTTTTAATCTTAATAACGATGCCGTATGGATTTACCTGTCGTCATGCCGGGTTAAACAAAAATTCCGTGGATGTGACTGAAAATACATTAAATGGTATACACGTTCATTTAAATCATGAGTAAATATACGAAGATAATGTGAACTCTGCAAAAACACGATTAACAGTTTCGGCCTTAAATAATATGGAATCGTTTGATATTTCCCAAGGCAAATTCATTAGATTTTTTTTGGCTAATTCCTCATTATTTTAGTATTCAGCTCGACTATTTTGTATACTCATTTTAAATTGATTCTAAAGTCGTAATAAATTCTCACAAGTTTTTAAGTTTTTTTGAACGTGTTTGATTATTTTACATCCTTATATTACTCGTAGTTATATCGTTCTTCATGCTTTGAGTTTCGCAAAAAAAAAATCTGGTAATAAAGAAATGTTAATGTCTGTCACAGTTTATGTACAGAGTGATTGAAAAGTAACTCCAGATTACGCATTTTAATATCTTACTGAACTATTCTTTCAATAGAAAAATGAAAACGCGTATAACCAAGGGTTTATTAAAAATTCAATATGGGCGCAAGCATTCGCCGCCTGAGAAACCCGTAAACATATTTCACAAGGAATTCACTTTTTAATTTAATTCTACATACTATGAGGTGATTGGAATTTTCAACGCTCAAAATAGTCGACCCAGCAATAAAGGAAGCACTACCATTCTCATAAGCGATGTTTCTGACAAAGGGGGGGTGTATGCATCTCATCTAAATTTATTATCCTGGAAAGTTTTTACCATTGGGCACAAACTCGTTAGCAGAAAAATAAAAAGTCGCTTCTACTAATCAATTGATGTGGATTGAGAAGCGGTCAGAGCCATTGTTAAAGTGTAAAACTTCATGCTATTGATTTTCTTGTGATAGTTTTCCTGTAAAAATAATTTCAATAATTAGCAGGTAATTATATGGAGTTAATAGCAAATAACCCTACATAAAATGCACTTGGCCTTATACTTTTTCGTACTGTTTCGTAATCGTCAACACTATTTTAGTAGCGAAGTTTTAGAATGCATTCTTAGCATAGGGAGGGGGATTCGATAACATTTGAAACGGCATACTTGCTTCGTCTTTCGTAGATTTCATTAAACATACGCCACGCCAGTAAAATCTATCGTTGACGTTTCCTAAACAGAACCCATTTTTCTGCAGTTTCACGTTATTTCCGATCACTAAAAGTGCCTTATGTCAGTCTGAAACACTTTTGGTGATCTGTTAAACTCAATTTTATTATTGATAGAATTCATTCTGGGAGAATATCAAGCCAATTATTTGTCAAATATCTGTTAATTCGGTTCTCTTCCGATTTTGAGAGTTGATTCTCTTGTATATAACTAGTACGGCATCCCAGACTCATCCGTTTACTATATAATAACAAGTGTTTTTTTTAATCTTCGGAACAAATAATGCAATTCCAGTTAATGGATCCCATTCATGATCAACATTTGCAATTAATGTTACTATTTAAATAGTTTAAATGTATTACAAATATAATCATCGATATATAAATGAATTAGAATCTCCAATAAATAGTCAACCGTAACTTTTGAAATGATGTCAATATTTTAGTTTGTTTCATTTGCAAAGTAATCTTAGTATAACACTTTTTTGTAAAAAGCTTGCTATGAAGATGACGCACAATTCTCGGAAGCTCAATTTGTACAAACTTATTCGCCAAGCTCTGCGATCAATCTAACGTTTTTACTAGTGTGGAAACCATGATCCCCTCTGAATTGTCGAGCAGCGAATGAAGTGAATTTATATATTTAACATGTATTTCTGACAATATGTATCGCACTGTTTTATACACTTCTATTTGCATAGGAAATACCATTACATACACTATTTAGTTTACTGGTCTAGAAATAAACGAAGAAAACGACAAAGTTAAATGTTAAACCCATAGAGAATTAGAACCTTTGCCTACAAATACGGACAATACATAAATTTTCATGATGTTTATATTGTAGTTTTAGCTCACCATATCTTCACATGATTTAAATATTAATTAATACCAATATAAACACATTTAAATATTACTTAAGAGTACAAATAAAAAGCTCTGACGTCGATTTAAAACAACAATTTAGAGGTATATTATAGAAAATGTACGTATTTACTCATCTTTTGTGAATAGTTTCTCCAATGTGTTTTACTATTTAGAGTATTTATATTCTACATTCATCCTTTATTTGTAAAAAATATAGATCGTAGAAGTTAATGCGGCAAAATCTTACATGCAAACACGAAAGGGAAAGTATTTCTAGAGTGGAGTGTACAGGATTATCTGCCAAAATATAACGGAAATAATACATTAATACACAATTCATGTCTTGGATTTAAAAAATTCATTTTAGGAATAACAAAACAAAATGGGCAAGAAAATAATATAGTGATGGAAGATAACTAATGTATTCAGTTCATTCACTTTCGCATATTAGAGGTCTATATGGACACTATTTCAGTGGCACAAAATAATGCGACGACATTACGTTTTTTTTTACCTTTTTGGTAGAAGTCACAAGATCTTTCTGCACACCCTGTATATTTCGACTCTTTTATTAAAAATCAACAAAGCACAAGTGTGTGCAGACATATCTTATTGGTGTGTGATAGTGCCAATGCCAGTGAATAAACTGAACTTACTCTATTACTGGTTGTACTAATTTGCTTTCCTCTTTTTACCGAATCACTGGCATTTTTTTATTGCTGTGTTACTTGTTCATTAATCTGGGTTTATTGTTCGTAGAGGAAAGAATTTCGGACCACCTCTTTCATAAGCCACCTATATAGACAACATATCATACAACCATTTATACATACTTAAATTTGATTTTTAAAAAATCTTATTTATTAAATGAAGTGAATACATTTTGAATGTATACACATGTTCAAAATATATTTCAATGCTCAAAATCATTTCAAATATAAATAGTTAGACAACATTCACTGAAATAAAATTGTGAAAAATCAAAATCAAAATTTCCACAGTTTATTTCGGATTTGGTCGGGAATGTAATTCAAATGCGTTTGGTATGAATTCGTTGTTTTTTTTCTACTTGTGTTTTCCAGTTCTCAACTGTTATCTCTTCTGCACTTCAACCCAGCATTAAATGAATACAAAAGATTATGCCTTTAATGTTGTTTTAAATAATGTAAACCAATTCTTTTTTTTGATGGGAACTAATATCATTTGCTCTTAACGCGAACCACTTTCTATTTTTTATTAAAAAAACGCCACTTGTCAAACTGTTATAATCAGCAAATAAAGTTTTAAATGTTAATCCAAGATGAATAATCTAAAGTGTTTGCAGATTTGATGAGCCATGTCGTCACTATTTCTTTGCTGATACAACTGAAATCTAAATCGACCATTTTGAATTCACTTTTACAAGTCACTTATCTTCTGTCGGCGTCGAGTATCTGCCAGCTTACTTAATTTCTTGCTCAAGGGTGTACTTGAGAATAGATCCAATACTGAGTTATAGAAATTACTTTGACATTTTCATAAATGTTCTGAACTTCTGGCAAAAATTGTTTGATAATATAGAAATAGTAAATACATTCGGTCAAATACAAATTCACCACCGTCAGTCCAAATGTCGGATTAGACGTAACATAAAGTGTTCATCCAGACCCTGCAATCAATCAACCAATAATTTCTAGACATGTTTATCTAGGTTATCAGGTAAGTTTCGGTTCAAGTAAAGTAAATGTTTCTACTGCTAAAGTTTACAGTAGTAGTTAAAAGCCGTCTAAGTAGAATTTATTATGATTATGGGCATAACCCTGTTAAACGTAGATTTACGTTTAGAAATATTCATTTTAGTTTAAGATCTAAAAAATAGCTGCCACAAATTTGTATTTTAATACTAGAATAGTCGTACTTAAAAAATGATAGAATACTTGTTGCACTAAAACACATTTTAAATATAATTTTTTGGACCGAACCTATTGGTTTACCTAGTCCTAATCAGATACTTAGAGGAGGAGTCACGTTAAGGTTGCTAACATATATAGTGAAATAGACAGGATTTGAATTTGTCACGGCGAAGTCTCTTCTTTACGCCGCTATCATGTTCCTAAACGGCCATCTTCCACATTCATTTCATTGCACAATAAAATACCACACGTGTCTGTTTGAATTGGTAAGATTATGTATTGGATTATCCTGACTACTGTTTTTTTAATCTCTGATGTTATTCTCGCAACGTTTCGGCCGATGTTACCTACGACATTCTTTAGGTGTATTTCATCGAACTCTAGAATTTGTACGGGTTTATAAATAGTAGATTAGAATACCAATAAAAAAAGATTTATATATATATATATATTTCTATTTAGAATTTGTTTTAATATATATTCGAATATAAATTTCATAACATGAAGCAATTGTAATAGCTCAATAACGTATTGTCAGAGCTATGTTGTATTTTATATATTTTATTTAATTCTATACAATGTTATGAAGAACATTCATTTAATTTCACAAAACTTGTTTGTTATTCAGCACACAATTGTTTCAGCTTACACCATGCTATTTGTAAAACTCTCCGGTGTACCTATTTATTGGTGTGGCTATCCTCTGTGCTTATATTACACTAAGCAAAAGCAATGAAAAACTCGGCAATAATAGCCTTAATTACAATCAGTATTTATTACCAACATCATATATTTTCTTTTTCCAAATGGAACTATGATCACAGTATATCCTAGTGGTAACATACATATACGTCAGAATAGATTTTATGCTCCTAAAGTTCATACTAGAATTTTCCGCAATACCCCGTGGCTGAACATATATAAGTGCTAAATAATAATCCTCTCTAAGTGACAGTCTTCTGGAGGTTGAAGGTTCAATCCTCAGTGTAGGCGGTACTAAGAATACAATTACGAATTACTGAAGATTTATAATCCTGTCATGATATTATCCTGAATACACACAACAGTAAATGTGAGAATAAAAAGTAATAACTCGAGAACTGCACGGAATGAGAGTAAGCTACCAAGAAAATAACCTGAACGAAATCGTCAAACAAAGTTGACCCGAATAAAATGTTTAAATTTCTAAGAGCAACGAAGCTATATAACAAGATCTAGTCGAAATGTTCCTCTGAACCGTTTTGAACATTCACCTCTCATACTACAACTAATGTGTCGGCATTAAATGATCCACAAGAGGTTGATATGCTCTAAAACAAATAAATCAATCTGTAGCTTAAGAACTACAAACGAAAGCAGCGGCAACAACCGCCATTAATGGTGTGTTGAATATCTGCTTGACTTCAAAGCTGGGCTTTGATTGGCGCACACATTTCACTTCGCTTCTGGTTTTCCCAACCAGAAACACTCTCTCGTGTGAGCAGAACACTGGTCGCAGGGGGTTATAAAAGTTTACTACGATAAATATTGTTCTATAATTTACAATTTACTAAATTACATTTACGTATAATAAACAATCTCCGTCGGATGTAAATTACACATAATACTCAGTCACTCCCTGCTGCTGCTCTTTTGTTTAGCGAGTCTTAATTAAGCATAGAACTCACGAAGACGTTGTCTTAGGTTTGTTTGGTCTGTATGAAGTCTTATTTATTGGTCGCAGTTATTCGCTAAGCTGTAAGTGTGCAGATGTGTAGCCCCGACACCGATAACGGCAAGGCTCAGTAGTTATATTCAAAATCGGAAAGTTTTCCCCAGAACACATAAATCAATGGTGCATACAACGTTGTTACTCTCACTCCATTGAATTGTAGTCTGTCCCCTGACCCATCTTTACTTTCCGCACGCAGAGGCACATCAGACCAGAGGGCAACGGATCCTGACTGCACCTTAATTTTACTAGATCCCTGTAAGCTAAGAAACTTTAACACTACTACGTTGAAACCTCCCGCTGCGAACAGGTTAGGGTTACTCATGTTGCTTGTCACGTTCGTTTGAATATATACTGAATTACTCGCCGTAGTATAAAAGGCGTAGTTATAGAAATTGAAACACGAACAACGTGTAATTATATTAAAGAACAACTATGTTTGCTGGCATTAAATTATTCTCACTACACTCCCAACAATGTGAGTATAAAATGTAATAACTTCAAAACTGTGGTGTAGTTTTCGTTGCAGACATGCACACATAAACTCTCTATTATCATTTTAAAAAGTCATAGTTCACCACAAATAAGGCATAGTCGAGGAAACAGGGAGCAGAGAGAGTTCCAAAGGCCGGCAGCTCAAGGATAAAGGCTCTCCGGAATCTAAGGAATATCACAGTTAATGGATGGAACAGCTGATTGTCGGTTTGGTCGAGTGTATTAGCGTCAAGAATACCAGAGCAGCAAGTTCATCGGAGCACAATCCATTAAAGGATGCCATATTGCGGCGATGAGATAGAGGCTGGAGCTTAGTTGATAGTGAGGGAGGTATTAAATTAGCGACTCTTTTTTAACCTTGTCTAAAAGGAAGAGACTAGTGGATGGTGCACCAGCCCAGATGTCACAATACTACATGCATGAACGGATGGTTGCTTTGTAAAGATATAGGAGAATGTCAGATCTGAGAAGTTTACGTAGAGAGAGAGGCCACCTTTTTTTGCCGCAGCCTTGGCAATGTATTCAATGTATTTGTTCCAATTCATGTTACCTCTTAATGTTAGGCCATGGAGTTTGAACGTTGGATTCTCAGGTAGGATGTTATTTGCAATGGCAATCGGTTGTTGAAGATTATAGTTAGTATACCCATACTGAACAAACATATAGTAATGAGAAATGTAAAATGTTAAATAAGTTTAAGTAGTTGGTTATTTATACTGATTGTTGCAGAGAAACGAGAATCTTGTTAAAAGCTACATCAAGCTCAAATCGGTCAGTACTGAACGCCACGGTCTATCGGAACCGTGTTGTTGTTTAATGATGGACACATCCAACTTTAATATTGATCCTGTTTCCAGTCCTCGTCGGGTGGCAGGTAAACATAACATTCAAAAACGCGATTCTTATGTGAGTTAACTTTCGATCTCATTTAATCAACAAGGGGCATTCCTTTTCATTTCGTCAGAAGGTAGTCAGGAAAAGCGATGTTATGAAAGAGTCGCGAGTATGTAGATGGTCATACTCAGATTAGAATTATATTATGACATTAGAAATTTAATTATGACATTTGGAGGTAAATAAGGTAACAATAAAAAATATATATAACCTCATTTTTGACGACACGTAAACTAGTTAAAAATGAACTTCCACTCGAAAAATCATCAGATTTAACTATATAAGTAAGATTTACGTACATCAAACAGGATACAGAAATACACTATAAAACATTAATAATACACTTGCCGTAGCATTATAAATAGAGGGGAAATAAAATATGTCATAAAACTGACTGATCAGAGGTAATAAAATTGACACTATAAATTCTGGGAAATTTCGCAATTAGAGGTCATGAATGAAAGTAATATTAATTAGTTAATAAATAGGATGTAGATCCAGGTATATCAGAAATAAATAGTTATTAAAATTTTCAATGAAAACAATTCAATGTTATAGATCACGAAACAAAGAACACATTCAATAAGAATGTGATGTTTATGACGTAAATTAGTATGCAGATAAAGAGAATCGGTATAGTTAATACAATTGGGAAGAGAGTTGAACTCGGGAAGACAGGATTAAACAAGAGAAAATAACTTACGTCAGAGAGAGTTGAACAAGCAGACACAACACACGCGCATATACATACTAGAGGATATTGCTGACACAACCTAGAGATCGCGAAATACTTAAAAATATAAACACAATGTGCGGAAAAAACCCATTCTATGGAAGAGAATGTTGCACTAAGGACAGACAACCACACATTAATAAGCCAACTGTTTTGTTTTGTTTATTTACTATTAATAAAATAACAAAAGTATTAAAGCCAGGGTAAACATTGCATGCGTTTATTTTGTAACTTGTGTGCTAGTAACCCTAGAAAAACAATCGTGCAACAACAATGGGTTTTACGTCCGAGGAATGCGTCACCATATCTGCTTGTAATGGTGAACGTAGTATAATCATAAAACAGCGTGGACCGAACTAGAAGTGATGCTTCTGTACTTAGCTGCCTGCTGGACAGTAAGGGAGCTATTATACAATACGGTGAATTAAATTAAATTGTTCATTTATGGTAGATATATTTAGACAAGTTACCTGGTGTCTATCTTCTGTTATCTTTCTTCCCCGTTTTAAGTCTTCTTTCCAGTTGTAAGGGCAGGTAAGTCTTTAGGAAGTATTTATACAATGTGTTCATCAATTTGCTTCAGCATACTGTCAGCACACGCTTTATTATCACTTGTCTGTTTTGCATACTTCTAAATGTGTGTATTGCCTGCATAGGAATAAAGCTTTTCTAGTTTTTTAAGAGGTTGTAGTTTTTCACAGTAAAAACATTCAACTATAGTTGTTTTTCCTGGTAAAGCCTATGCCTATTCCCCGTGCTTTTAGCATAATTTAAAAATTATTCCTCTTTTACTATTTTGGTCACCACATATAAAATCCAAGATCTAGTCTAAAATAAAGGTTAATGAGACTTGATGATTACCAGCCGAAAGATGAGGAACACTATAGGGGTACTAACATTGAACGATGTAATAGAACAGCGTTTGATTACTTATTGTCAAGTTTATGACAAAAAATAATTGATATTGAATTCAAAGGCGACCAACTTGTAATTATGTAATAATGTTCTAAACTTACGGGAAGCGATACAAATACACTCTGTCTATAAAGAAATGGCCTGACGCTAGAAACATAGAGGGGGAAAGGAAATTAATTCTGTTGTAGTAGATAGACAAGTACTTGCTGTAAATATCATTATGTGAATGCCTGTTAAATATACCATCATAGGAAATTTGTCTTTTTTTAGTTTGTAAATCTGTATGTCATATATTTAAGTGGATTATCATGTTAGTGTCAGTGACATGAGATATTAAAATAAACGCTCTTGAATACATCTTGGTGGATACACAATTTAGAAATAGCGGTTTTATTTTTAGTAAACTGTCTCCTAAAATATTTTCGACTAACGCGCATTACAAGAGCAATGCTAAAATATAATTAGAATTAAACATGATATAAATATCATACATTTGACCAAATCTTTGTAATGGCGGTATACTATTCAGTTTTTTTCTTTGTTCGTTTATTGTGTTTAATATGTTCACCTTTTTAGGAGTTTTATTGTGTTGAATCCAGTCATTTTGCTAAAAGTGTGTATGTTTTAAGTATTTACTATTTTATTAACTATTTAATAGATTATATCGTGTATAGACATGGTTAAGTAGCATACATATATCTAGAGATGCCCTAGCGATGCTTGTGGCCAACTAGTTGGTTGTATGTCCGTAAGACTCAAGTATAAAACCTACTACTGAAGAATTATATGAGAAAAAGGAAATACTTTGAATAGGTGTACATTACGCCATAATTTAGATGACCTAAGCCACAAACCGCCGGGAACTTCTTTGCATGCTACTGACATGGTTTGAACATTAATTTGTTCGTAAGCATATTTCTTATAAATAATGAGTTTGTAATTGATACATTCTATTTACCCCACATGAATACCCCTAACTAACACTATCACGTCAAATCAGAGCCACAGTCCTCACACAGTTATATTCAGACCTCACTACCTGCTGTCTTTTTTTCATATCTATGAGTGGATGTTAAGAAAGCTTGAGTAATTGATAGGTTTGTGAAAAAAGTGTTAGCAGAAAACAGGTAGAAATAGTCCGAAAAAGATACTTCGCGGGCGATCATAACAATAAAAGATGAGTAAAATAATAGCCCGAAAATAAAACAATCTATTATTAATATACATTTGGTATCTGCCTGTTTGAAGCCAACGCTATACTATTATGTCTATTAATGATATTAATGTACTACTTTTAATGCTGAATTCAGTTTACTATACTATTTCAGACTAATGCACTATTTTCCAATGCCCAATTTAGGAGGAAGTAGTGGTGTACTTGTTCCTTAGTTGCGGGACTATAATTGCCGGGATTACCTCCTTATTGTAAGGGCATGTAGTTTAGTAACTTGTCTGTCATGATAAGATTATCCTCCGAGGAATTATATCATTATCTTACCATGCACTACCTTATCTTTTTTTTCGATGAGGCAGTTTAGTATATGTCAGTTCGTAATAGTGCAATCCTTCCAATTATTACCTCCACCTTAGTGCTAGTCATATACAAGTATACGTTGACGGTACTTGCGCCGGAGGTGTGCTAAGTAATGTGTCAAATGTAGTCAAAAGGTTACGCTGAGTAATACTACATTTTATTTTTTGTAAAAAAAAACTGTGGCGTTTATGCTAAAACTGAATGTATTCTCTGTAATAAAAATAAGGCATTAACATCGAATCATGTATTACATGCCATTAGCAATTACTTTTAAATAGACTTCTATGTTTTACATTTGATTAAAATACAAATACACATCTTCATACATACTACAACTGAAGAAAGTACATGACTCCAGATGCAACACTCTACTTATATAGGACTAAACTACGTGCCTTGACAAAGTAAAAAAAACAATTACAAAATCTAGTTGGGAAAAATCTATTCTCCTCCATGACAGACCAATGCTCACCGGAAGACTTCGGTATTCTCTATATCTCTCTCTTTACCCCTCTCTCTACTCTATCGTTATTTCCATGGAGAGTACTAGACTTAATTGCAATGTTTGGCCGTCCTTTGTAAGACATTCACATAAATAACTTTTATTGCTACCACACCATAAACAACTTCCTTTCACATTACATATGCTTAGCGTCAGACGGAATTGTCACGGGGAGAGCTTCATTTCTAGGTCTTCTAGTCTGTGGAAAATATTACCGCGGTCTGTTTCTCTGCTAATTACTACTTACAATGTATATAATATTTGCCATAAACTGACTCAGAGGTAATCGAATGCAGTTATACTATTGATAAATGTTACTTCTCCCATAGTGTTCCTCAACTTTCGGCTGAAAATCATTCAGTTTAATTAACCCGTAAGCTAGAGTGGCACATCGCTTTTATAGATGGCTATTTAATATTAATGATATTTACAAAATGGGAATGTTAAGGGGGATGTAATCGCAGGGTCATCAGGCGAATGAGTCAGCTATGTTTTTCTTAAATGGTTATATAACCAATCACGGGTAAACATCAGGAGCTTTGATTAAAAAATGAATGTAAATTATTTAATTATGATGAGACATTTAAATAGAATGACGCAATGAATCAAATCAGGTATTATTTCTAAATAGACTTCTATGTCATATGAATTAATATATTAACATCTGTTTACATAAATAATATGTCAAGTATAATATATGAACTATCGCACTGTCAGCGTATGTACTCGTAGACGAGTGATTCCGCTAGTTTGCTTAAATGTTTATACGCAAATCACGTGTAACAATTGTAATGGGCTGTCATCGCTATCAGGAGCCTTGATTTGTCTTGATTTATTGATTCTTTCTAAACAGCATCCTTGGTTTTCGACTTCTTGCAAATAACCGATTGATTCGCGCCAAGATGTGAAATGGTGGACAAATTGGTGGCAAATTGAAATGAGTCCAAAGTCGAGTTCCCAAGGGGGGGGCAGTATAGGAAAACAAGTCACGAGCATTTCTCACATATGTGTTCGTTTTCAACCCCAAAACGTCGTCCATCAAACAATGTGACATTAGGTTTTATAGCCAGGTATCCCGCCCTCCCGAAAACCCGCTTAATTTCTTACACACGCAATTCGGCCGCCATTTTCATCACTTTAGAAACACATTCTATTTTTAACGTTTTCCTGCTGCTTCTTCCACACTACGCCATGGCGCTTTACTGAAAGTAAATAAGTTTTGAAATGGTGTTCCCCTGAGGGGTCATATAATTTAAGAACACGGGTATTGCACGAATTAGAAATACGTTTAAGAAATAATAGGACATTTGAAAAAGCTTTGAATTTGTGGACAATTGTGAAAACTTATTATCAATATTGCTTAAGTCGCACCCATCGATTAGAATCATGTGAGTTCAATTTTTCAGATTGGACTTCAACAGAAAAGTATGAACGAATGATTACAAGAGATTTGCTTTTCAGAGCTTACTGAACAGACTTGCAGCTTAAAGACTTTTGCCCGACCAACTCAAATATTGAAATAAAGAAATAATATACAAAAAATAAAAATAAATAAATTATCTCATACGAGACATCCGAAAAAAATAGAAAACTGAATAAGAATAACAACATATAATAAGTGACTACATATAATAAGAATAACAACATATAATAACTGGATTCAATAAAAAGTGATATTACAATTTACGAATTCGACAAATCGCAACTGAAGAAGACCTGTTAGAACAGTGCTTGAAACGTCGTGTAGTGTAAATGATAACCACTCATAAGGTTATACACTTTCTGAGGAGTGAGACGTTTGTAGTTGATTCCTGACCGGACTGACGGTCAGAAATAGTATTACATTTTATCTTATCAGATTAATTTTCTTTCCTTATAACGATAACATCTATAATGCAGGTATTATAAAAACACACATAACATAAATTAACAGTTTCTTATTTTACTTTGCAATCATCCATGAAGAAATTGTAAAAGAATATAAGGTCATGAAATCGATTACGGGTGATTGATAACCTCGCTGTCGCCTAACTATTTCAGTGAGTGGCTACCACATGGCTCTGTCTGTATTGCACCACCAATTTTCATTGTTTACATTGAATCTCCTGATGGTTGTCCCCCTTTATTTTTATACCATATCTTACTTTACTTAAATCTTACGCTGGTTACAGCGTCACAGGCAAATTAAAGTTACAGCCATAATGGTAAACGCAAAAAGAACTCGTTGTTCATATATTACTTAAGAAATTCATTAGGTAACCTTTTTATTTGGGGATTTCCAGATTATCTCTACGAATTTGTAAGGTATGGATTATGGAAGAGGAAGAATTAGTTGTTTTTGGTCCCACGTCGGACTAAAAATCTGGTGGAAGGGTAACAGCGTCACTGGATTCCATGCGGCTTATAAAAGTATGTAGAGTGGACGAGGTTGTGTTAACTTAACTGCATTTGTGAATTTTCTGGATAAAGTGTTCTTAACATTTCTGTATGCATGTATTTCTACCCTTTTACGGCAATTTGCAGTCGCTCAACATTTTAATTCCACCGTAAGGACTTCAGCTTCTACCACAGGGTTTACTTCTTGAATTGGTATTCGATAGCGTTTGAAGTTTAAAAAGTAATTATTCCAATTCTGTCTTTTGGAAGAGTCCAATTTAACAGAGAGAAGTAGCAGTGTATGGGCGTAACTCAACTTTACTTATTAAGTAAACGTCTATCTTACCCGTGGCATAACTATCGAAATGTATATCACCCCTTTACTTTTATCGTGTAAGCTCGATTCGTTTAAGTCAATCTACACTCAATATATTCTCGTGAACATCGTCTGGACCGATATATAAGTTAGACGAAGCTGTTACCTTTTTTCGTATTAATTTCGTAAGTAGACCCTGTTGCTGAATGCGATTTTCTGCAGTTCTCTACACTTCGGAAGCTTTCAATCCTTTCGTATCAGTTTTTATTCCTCAAATACTGTTGTTTTTAGGAGTAAGACTTCTGAGTCAGTATCGATAAGTGCCTCTTGCGGCCTTCCTCTAACTCCTCCTTACACATTTTGCCGGAGCCCTGCTTAGAGGGGGTTATCCCTCAGCTCTTCTCCTTTATCAGGTATAATTCTTTGTCGGTATTTTCCTTGGTGTTTTCGTTTCTGACCTCTTCCACAATGTTCCTGACCTCAATGCCTTCGGGGTTCAATATTTTTCGGAATCCTTCTTTCTCCGGGGATTTTACATAATACATGTCGTGTCATACGCTTTTGATAAAACCGTTGATATTGGGTAGATTTCAGGTTACCCTGGAATTTCTTCAGCCTGGGGAGACGTCGCTTATTTCACCTTCAGATTATCATGGGTAGTTTCGTCCGAACGTATTATGTTTAAAACCCACTCGTTTCAATTTTAATTTTGTTATTGTAGTATACCCACACAACTTCTTATTCTCTTCTGTTTGTTTACCATAGCTTTTCAGACAATTATTCAATATAAAATTGGGTTTGCGGAACCCTTAACGTAAGATGAGCTCTCGTTTGTCCCCATGGCACACTTCCATTGTTTGCTAAGCTATCATATAAAATAGCGCGTTCTTTGATATGACGATTTAGGAGTCGATCATAGTCGAACTCTCTCCCATGGCGATGACAAGGCCTCCGATATGTTTGTCACATTTGATTTGCTCATATATTCCTTAATAAATGGGTTCATGTAGAATTCAGCTAGCTGCACTTGGCATCCTGTACGTAAGTCGATTCAGTTTGTTCTGAAGGTACGTCTCCGTGATCTTGCTTTCTTTTAATTTACTCCCGTGCAGCATCATCGGAATTTGTTCATTCAACGTGCTGTGATTTTAGTTGGTAAAACACTTCTTTACTTGTGAAATTTGGATAGCTATCAAGATATTCCTGATCCAATCCGATGCCATTTCATGTGAGATATCATAAATTATATTTATCAGTAATGGATCTGTTAGTTTGCAGACCACTTTTGTCTTTTTACAGATCTGCCCGGCAGGATTTTCAATCGGACGGTTTTCTAGTAGAGATAGGAATCTTTAACCTGCCTTTAATTAATCTATTTAAACAGGGTTGGTATGAGCATTTTTAAAAGATATTCTTTCTTGTTGTAGTCTAAACATAATGTATAGAAAGTACTAACAGTGTTACCCACGTTGGAATGTGGGATAGCATCATATGCAACGCCATATTAAGGAGAGTTTACTTTATACAGCAAACGTTTATGTTGTCAACTAGATATTTAACCCATTGTGCTATTGAGATATTTTTTACCTAACATTAACAAATAAAGTAATTTAATTACGTAACATGTTGGGAACGTGTCATTAGCTCCTTTAATGAGGAGCTAGTGACAATAAATGAATACAGTTACATTTAAAGAAAGACTCCCTAGTATGTATTCTTTTTCAGGGACTAACATGGACACACACAGCGTTTCTTCTTAATTATATATATATATATATATATATATATATATATATATATATATATATATATATATATCACAAACAAAAACTCCATATATTTAGTACTAACAAACAACACTCCATATATTAGAAGCCCTATATATAAAAAAAAACAAAAAACTAATTAATAGAATTAACTTTAATATCAGTAATACTATTCTGAAATGTTTATAGCGCCAATATAGTTTTTGTTATGGTGCTGTACCTACCTACAGAGAACTAATGGACTCGTCCACCTTATAAATACGGGAAGCACGTGACACTTGTTCTCTTCTTCCCAGGCAAACCAGCAATGGCGGTTGAGAGCAACCTCTCATTGTAATATCTTTCTTTCTATTATTTAATATATACCTTTGTTCATTTAAACCATGTGTTCCTGTGTCATCCATTCAGATTTACCCAGGTTCACAACAAATGGCGACGAGGCAATTCGAACTCTTGGGTCAAAAAACTGAAAATACCACGTGAAAATGCACTCACACAGTTAATGCAGGAAACCGCACGCAAAAAAAAAAACAACAACAAAAAAAAAACAAAGGTTTTTGCCGTACGGTCGAGAGAAGAAAAGAAAACTCAACTGAAAAAAAACAAAAAAACACGTTGAATTCTTAAGTGCGAGAAAATTGTTTTCTTTTAAGAAAAAGAAAACTGAAATAGACATGTGTTCTAAGTTTTAAAACTGCTTATCGAAAAAAATAACAGCTTGAAATTGGGTGCGCGTTCTTCTAGTTTGGGAAAACTAGTTAAAAAAAACCAAAAACAACTGAAATTGAATGCGCTTTTTTTCTCTGGGTTGGAAAACTAAAAAAAAAAAAAAAGAAATACCGAACACGAAGGAAGCAAGTATTGTTTTTTTTAGACGAACGTCACAGCGAGTTTTTTTTTTACGAAAAAAAAAAAAAAAATGAAACCGACACCACGTGCTTTCATTTTAAGAACAGATAAAAGAAACAAAAACATGAAATGAACACACGTGCGTTACTCCATAAAAAAAATGACGCACGATAAAAAAAAGGTCAGTTTTATTCTCTCTCTCTCTCTTTTCCGACTTGTACTGAAATATTTTAAAATGCAGAAAGAATTAATTGTGAAACAGATTTTTGTTTCTCTTCGTTAAAATTAAAAACGTGTATAAGAAAAAAACATTACATAATCTTTTCATAACTAAAAGGGCGTATTGCAAACGCTAATTTAAAGAAAAGAACTTCTTATAAATTCATTAAATAACGAGAAAATATTAATTTTCAAAATAAAAAAATAAAAAAATAAGTGAATATACGCGTATATAGAGAAAAGGAAAAGTTTCATAATCTTTTCATAATTAAAACGGCGCCTAGCAAACGCTAATTTAAAGAAAAGAACTCTTATAAGATCATAAGATAATAAGAAAATATTAATTTTCTAAATAAAATCAGAAACTAAATGGTTGAATATGGAAGATATTAAGTCTATAATCGCCGAACTAACGAAATTCCAAATCTCCCAGCAATAACAAACTGAGGAAAGATTTCAAAAGCTTTTATTACAACAGAACCAAAATATTTTATTACACAAAAAGGAGTATGATGAAAGATTGGAATTTCTGATACAAACAATATCGCGCAGTGACCAACAAAATGAAAAAGACGACACGTTTTCGCAGAACGAAATTTGGAACAATATTGATAATTACTCATACACGGAAAATAATACATTTGAAGAATATTTCCGAAGATATGAAGACCTATATAAAATTGACTGCGGTGGTTGGAGTGATGCGAAGAAGTTACGCCTCCTTCTTAGAAAACTAAATACCACAGAACATACGAAATTCGTGGATTTCATTTTGCCTCGGAAAACCAGCGAGCTAACTTTCATAGAAGCGGTTGGTTTATTGACAGAACTGTTTAGTCCAAGAACTACACTATTCCACAAACGATGGAAGTGCATGAACCTGGTAAAGAAAGACGAGGAAGATTACGCTACTTTTGCATCGATAGTGAACAAGCATTGTGACGATTTTAGACTAGCTGAATTAAGTGCAGATAATTTCAAGTGTCTAATTTGTGTACAAGGTTTAATCTCAGGAAATGACACGGAGATAAGGCGTAGAGTTCTAAATAAATTAGAGAATGAACCAAGCCTTACGCTGCAAAAGTTGGCTGAGGACTGTCAAAGATTTGTAAATGTAAAACAGGACTCAAAAGACATTGAATTATCCGGCATTGCGCACATAAAAAAGGTACATCAAAAAACAAAAGCTCAACCTTATAGAAAAATAAGAAATAATAATTTTGATGTAACAAAGACAAACCAAACCAGTAAAATAATAAATAAATTGCCACCAAGCCCTTGTTCACGCTGTGGTAATCCACATTGGAACAATGAGTGCCCATTCCGTTTTAAAACCTGTATGAAATGCAAAAAAGTTGGACATAAAAGTTCGCACTGCAGAACGGGCAGAGGAAATAAAATGCGGATTCAAGCCACTAGGACAAAGCAGGAAACTGGCATGAACATAAGAAAATATGTACAGGTGAAAATCCTGGATAAAAATATAAAATTGCAATTGGATTCTGGTTCAGACGTTTCCATTATAAATTTACATACATGGAGGAGATTAAATAAACCTACTCTATCAAGAACAAACAGGCTGGCAAGCACAGTTACTGGTGAAAGAATTACATTTGAAGAAGAATTAATCACAAATGTGTCCCTAATGGGAAATACTAAAAAACTCAAACTACTGGTACTGAAGGATTCGAATAATCTTTTTGGTTCAGATTTTATGCAGGCATTTGATTCATGGAAGTTGCCGATAAATACATTTTGTAAAAAAATAAATAGTCGCGCAACAGAATCGGAAAAACTACAACGAGAATTAAAAAACTCATTTTCAGAGGTTTTTTTCTGGCGGTCTTGAATGCTGCACTAAAATGACTGCAAAATTCCATCTAAAAGAAAATGTACTGCCGGTATTTAGAAAAGAAAGGAAAGTACCCTTCGCCTCGATTGAAAAAATAAACGCTGAATTAGACCGACTGGTAAAGCTGGGTATTTTATCAAAAGTACAACACAGTCAGTGGGCAGCACCCACGGTTTATGTAAAGAAAAAATCTAATGAGATTCGTGTATGTGCAGATTTTTCAACAGGACTGAATATTGCCCTCGCGAACTATCACTACCCACTCAATACCCCGGAAGAAGTGTTTACAAGCTTAAATGGAGGAAGATTTTTTTCAAAAATAGACCTAAGTGAGGCATACCTACAAATACCGGTGGATAAAGATTGTTCTAAGCTGTTATGTATAAACACACATCGTGGTTTATATAGATTTGAAAGATTAGCGTTCGGAGTTAAGGTCGCGCCAGCCATTTTCCAACAAGTAATGGACACAATGCTGGGCGGACTCGATTTCGCAATAGCGTATCTCGATGACATCTTGATCAACAGCAAAGATATCGAACAACACCAAAAACATGTAAATCAAGTGTTTGCGAGAATCCAAGATTATGGGTTCAAAGTAAAAGAAGAAAAATGTGATTTTTTCCTGGAGGAAATAAAATATCTGGGTCATGTGATCGACAAGGACGGCAGAAGACCAGACCCAGAAAGGGCTACCGCAATAAAAAACATGCCGGCGCCAGGAAACGTCATGACATTACAGAGTTTTCTGGGCCTAGCAAATTACTACCAGGCTTTTATCCCAGAAATGCATAATTTGCGTGCTCCATTAAATGAGCTATTAAAAAAAGGTAAAGCCTGGGTATGGACACCTGAATGTCAGGATGCATTTAATAAAATCATAGAAAGACTTACGTCAGAGTTATTTCTAACACATTACAACCCAGAATTGGACATAATCGTAGCTAGCGACGCTAGTTCATATGGTTTAGGAGCATGTATCCTACACAAAATGCCTGATGGAACCCATAAACCCATTGCACATGCATCAAGGACCTTGCTCCCAGCGGAAAAACAGTATTCTCAAATCGATAAAGAAGCCCTAGCAATAATATTTGCAGTAACAAAGTTTCACCGATACATACATGGTAGACAATTTACCTTACAGACAGACCATAAGCCGCTAATTACAATTTATGGATCTTAAAAAGGCCTACCTGTATATACAGCTAATAGACTACAAAGATGGGGAACTATCTTATTAAACTACAACTTTAAAATGCAACATTTGCATTCAAATAAAATCTATCATGCAGATGGATTGTCGAGATTAGGGCCAAAACAGAGAGAGCCTCTAGAAGACACAGTGATTGCGTCTCTTCAAACAGAAGGAGATTTTAAAGAGATTTTGTGCAACGCAGTGAGAGAGCTCCCGGTGACACTATACGAGATAAAAAAAGAAGCTCAAGAGGATGAATTTATCACCAGAACAAAAATGAAATTGGTAGATAAGGCTTTACATGCGGCAAAGAGTTTCTTACTCTGTGATGACGTACTCATGCATAACGAAAGGGTGGCCACCACAGAAAAACTACGAAAGCAAATTCTGAAAGAATTTCATTTTGGCCATCCAGGGATAACCAGGATGAAGGGGTTAATGAGGAGTTTTGTGTACTGGCCAGGTATGGACAATGACATTGAAGAAGCAGTAAAGCTTTGTAAAGGCTGTGCTTTAGCGGCAAAAGCACCGCATATAAAGCATAGCTCATGGCCAAAGACTGACCGTCCGTGGGAAAGAATTCACGTGGATTTCGCGGGACCATTGGAAGGATTTTACTACTTAATCGTAGTCGACAGTTTTTCAAAGTGGCCCGAGGTACTACGTTGCAAGAGTCCCACGTCAGAGGTTACGATAAGATTCCTACATGAACTATTTGCCCGTTTTGGGGTAGTGGATTGTTTGGTGAGTGATAATGGGACACAGTTCACGTCATCAGATTTTGAGGAGTTCTGCGCGACGTTTCAAATCAGACATATAACGACGCCCCCGTATCATCCTAGGTCCAACGGCCAGGCGGAACGCTTCGTAGACACATTAAAAAGAGCATTAAAAAAGGCCGGCGATACTCCTAAGGAGAAGGCTTTACAACAATTCTTACAGGTATATAGAATTACAAAAAACATTAACATAGCATCATCATTATCCCCCGCAGAGATGATGTTTGCGCGGAATGTGAAGTCCGTGTTTGATAAATTATTACCTAAACATAATAACTATGACCGAATCTCTACGGTACCGAAGAAAAAATACAACCCAGGAGATAGGGTATATTTTAAGATGTTCAAAAACAATGCATCGTTCTGGAAACCCGGTACAATTGAAAAGAGGATCGGATCGATGGTCTATATCATAAAAGGACCACGGTTCTCGCATAAGAGACATCTAAATCAGATCAGAAAAAGACTGTCAGATGACACTGACAGCGCCCCACAAGGGGAAGACGTGATGGACGTGATATATGACACCTTCAACTTACCAGCACCCCAGGTAGTCACACGTAAACGACAACCAAAAAGAAAACGAATGGCTCCGGACTACCTAGAGATAGATCCGAAAAGGAAACGTTATTAAGACTCCTGAGGAGATAAGGCTTGGAAGGGGGGTGTTATGGTGCTGTACCTACCTACAGAGAACTAATGGACTCGTCCACTTTATAAATACGGGAAGCACGTGACACTTGTTCTCTTCTTCCCAGGCAAACCAGCAATGGCGGTTGAGAGCAACTTCTCCTTGTAATATCTTTCTTTCTATTATTTAATATATATCTTTGTTCATTTAAACCATGTGTTCCTGTGTCATTCATTCAGCTTTACCCAGGTCCACAACAGTTTTGTACGTAGTATATAATTCCCGCAAAAACACTTCCATAAATACTACACATGTTCTAGACCTGATTAACCACATTCCCCTCTCAGATGGGCCCAGATTGGTCCGAAAGTACTTGGGAGACAAATGAAAATAATAGCAAATTCATCAACCAATTCCCCTCCTAATCTAAGATCCTAATTCGGACTACTGAAAGAATCTACCAAAGGATATCTAAACACGAGTTGTCTCTTGTAGTCAGCAATACTTGTCTGCAAGAGAAGATGTTGCATATATATATATATATATATATATATATATATATATATATATATATATATATATATGTATATTAATATATATATATATGTATATTAATATATATATATATATATAGAGACAGAGAGAGAGAGAGAGAGGAGAGAGATAAAGAGATAATTTGAGGGGCATACAAAGAGACAGAGAGTTGGTACGTATATAAAATATCAGAATTCTCCACTTTCTCTTCTTTGATTTCATATGATGTTATTTTTATTAATTGGGAGGTAGAATCAAACTACACACTTGATGTTAAAAGTTTGATACTTGATCATCCAAATAATTTAGACATTTGTTAAGTCGAATTTTAAAATAAAACACATTAAAAAAATCAGATATACGTATTTGAGGTTTTAGGTGAGTTCTGTTCCTATGCGTAACTTATTGGTATGGGGCAGGTAACTATTCAGTACATAGAGGGTAATATCAAGATTTGAAAGCATTTACATTGTCTTCCCGAGATATACATTTAATCAAAATAGTACACATTTAACGTTTCAAACGTTGTTCAGCCCCCATAGCCAATTTAGGTTAAGGATTTGGGGCTGCTTCCATATTTCTTGTCAAGAAAACTTTATACATAGAATTAACATTTCATAAAAATAATATGGAATATATTTGATTTTTAAAGAGGTTATGCCCTCATTTATCCTAAGGGTGTAGTTAGAGAGTTGGGAACATTTCCTTTGTCCTTCATGGTAAATACTCCTTTAGATTTAATCTAAATTCTCTAAGCTTTCTTTTTATGGAGAACACACACACATTAAATACACATACACATATTGATTTATATATATATGATGTCGTTTGCACGGCAACTGATAAGGCTGAATTTCTTGCCCAGCGTTTCGCTTCTAACTCCCCAGATTCCCTTCGCGGGCCGAAGCTAAATTGTTAACCTGGTCATCACCCTATCCCAGGTCAGAGACATAAAAACAACCTTGACACCTCCAAAGCTTGTATGTCTGATCTTATACATGTAATAGTAATAAAGAAATGCTTAGCTCAACTGGCCCCTGCCCTATCCAAACTCTACAACAAATGCCTAGCTGACTCTTGCTTCCCCGATAGCTGGAGAATTGCCTCTGTGGTACCAGTCTACACGAATTCTGGGAATAGAACCGATCCTCAGAACTACCGCCTAATCAGTTTACTCTCGATCTTTGCTAACATCATAGAATCCATAATCAATTCAGCGATAGTCCGGAACTTAGTTAATGCTAAACTTTTTTCTGAGCGTCAGTATGGATTTAAACAAGCACCATCTACTGCAGACATCCTAACGATCAAATCTGAACGCATGTATCATACCCTCGACAAGGCAAGTGAAGCTACAACAGTAGCGCTTGATATATCTAAGGCGTTTGACAAGGTATGATATAAAGGGCTTCTCCTGAAAATACGCTCACACGAAATTACTAGGCAATTACTTGATATAATTAGATCCTTCCTTACCAAAAGAAAGATCCAGGTTGTCGTCGATAGCCGTTCATCTAAGCAACATGACATACATGCTGGGATCCATCATTGGACCTTTATTGTTCCTGAACTTCATAAACGATCTCCCTGATGACATCGAGTCTGAAATTGGTTTATTTTCTGACGACACCACGCGGTACTCTCGTCATGCTTGCGAAACAGACAGGATCATATCCGAGGCAATGTCTGAATCCTTAGAAAATGACCTCCAGGCTGTAGTGGATTGGGGTCATAAATCGTTGGTAACTTTTAATGCCGCAAAGACAAAGCTCCTTTCTTTCAATAACTACAAGTAACCTCTCCAACTACCGATTGCCATGACAAATAACACCTTACCTAAGAGTTCAACATTCACACTCCTCGACCTAACCTTAACAAGTAACATGAATTGGAATAAATACATTGAAGACATTGCCAAGGCTACAGCAAAGTAAACTCTTCACACCTGACATTGTCCTGTATCTCTACAAAGCCACCATCCGCCGATGCATGGAGTTTGGTTGCCACATCTGGGCTGGTGCATAATCTAATAGTCCCTCCCTCTTCGACAAGGTCAAAAAAAGTCGCCAACCTAATAGGTCCCCAATTGTAAACCAAGCCTCAGCCCCTGCCCCATCGTTACAATGTAGCATCCTTGTGATTGTTTTACAAATACTTCAATGGATTATGCTCCGATGAACTGGCTACTTTGGTGCCCCCTCGACGTAAATTCACTAGATCAACTCGACAGTCAGCTAAATCCCATCTATTCACTGTGGAGGTCACCAGATGTCGGAGAGCTTTCTACTCCTATAGCTTCTTTCCTCGTGCTTCTGACCTCTGGAACTCCTACCCTGTCCCTGTTTCCCCGACGATACTGACATGCTGAAATTGGAAACTTATGTAAACAGACATTTCGCTGCGCAGCTCCCAATTTAGGTTGACCCCTCAAACCTTCTTCCTTTTTCTTAGTAGCCTTTTAAGTCTACAGTGGCGGCTTGTCTTGTTTGAAGTGAACTATGTTAAACAAAAGTATATACATTTAAAGCTAATCGTGCAATAACATATTTAAAAATATGGGCCGTTTTTCGATCAAACATGGTAAAGATATGAACTATGACTTAATGAGCTTAATGTTATATGATGTGTATATCTGTTCTTAATGCTTTATTGTATTCTTTTACATTTTCGTCATCAGTATGATAACTCTTATCTTAGATCGTTCAGGGTGATTGGTCGGGTTTAACTACTGCAGAAGCTGGAATACACATTCATTTGGAGTACTTTTGGGGTAATAGAACTCAATGGTACATTACACGAGGTGGATACAACCATATGATTGTAGTCGTTCTGGTTTAACAGCTCATCTTAATAGATGTTATGCTACGCGCTTAGGGTCGTGAAATAAACTATTATTCAGCACTCAATTTTCCTGTCCCCGCTGACCACACCCGTCACTTTGTTGTATGTTCTTTCTTCCATAGTCACGTTTTAAGGGTGGTCTAGCTTTTAAATCTGCCAATGATAGCGGATAATACCCACTGTTTAAAACTAGTTAACATACATGAAAAGATATATATATATATATATATATATATATATATATATATATATATATATATATATATATATATATATATAAACAGTTATGGGCTATGGAACGTAAACCTAGCTACAGAATTATCACAGACGTAATGTTGTTAATCTCAGTCTTTCTATAAATACCAGCATTGCATGTGTTCTTCAGAATTGAGTGATATATTCCCTGCTTCTTTTGTGTCAGCTCGTATGACTAATTGGCCAAGTGGTCCATGAATTCGCCGTTGATACCTCATTGTAATACATATTCCTATTCTTCTTTTCAAGAAATGCAGGCTTGTTGTATTCTCTTCCTTCTGTCTGTTCTCCTCATATTAATAGCCTTGCCATTTTTTAAACTAAGGCTAATAGACAATTCCTGTCTTTGTTCTTGTGAGTTCGTTACATTAAGTGGCTTCATACTCTGTCTGGAGCGATTTCCATAAAAAATGGTTACTTAAGATAGACAAAATGTAAAGAAGTAACTGAACTTTAAAAAAATCCAGGAAATAGTATTTTAAAGCGACTCTAAAAATAGGTAAATGGAGAATATATGAAATCAAAATCGCTTTCATGTAAATAACGCATGGATTTTGTTCGTCCTACTAATTATTATTCAGCAATGTTGACTTTTAAAATAATCTATATTTCTATTCATGTAAATAGTGCCTTTTATCCGGTTAAGGCTTAGGCTTAGTGTTAGAGTTAGGAGTTCTCTTTATTTATATATAGTTTTGTATGCGTATATGCTTATATTTTATGTACATACTTTCACTCCTAAATTAATTAACTGACAATTATGCAATTTTGATCACACCTACTTGGCGTAAGGTCTCGTGATGTGACCTATAGTCAGTGTATTTAATCGTATACAAAGAGGGTATATATGAATTGGAAGACATACATAAACATTCATATATTTCCGATACTTGTGAAATTTTATGAATAGGTAGTAGACATCAATTATTAAATGTTTTTTCAAATTTCAGGATTAAAAAAAAAATATTTTAATGGGGTTTCAGGGGACATATAAGAGAACAACATCCTATTTGAAAATTAAAATATTTCAGATTAGCATTAAATTTGAACCATAGTCATTAGATACAAATAAACGAAGTATTTTGAATTTCATTTTTTTTCTTCAGACATCTTAAGCCTGAGCATGAAATTATAGACATTTTCTGGAATTTAAATTTTGTAATAGATGTTAATGAACATTGGAATGAAGATTCTGCCATAGTTACAACTGTAAAAAATACTATTTACTCCTCTGAAGAGTACACACTGAATAATGAACTCCATCATATACGGCGACTACAATGTGGAACGTGATCTCTTCTTCACACTAATCTCACATAAAGTGTTGGAGAAAACTCGGAGAAACCTATTTCGTCTTAATCGTCCGAAGGTGTATTTTCTGGTTCAGAGTTTTGCACCGTAGAACAGGCGTCCAGAAGCCGTGCTCAGCCAACAGACGACCAAGCAGGTCAAAGCAATGCTCAATGCATCATGGACGCTCTTCTTTGGATAATTTGTCACTTGATAAGTGGAGGATGCCAGGAGACTCGAGTATAGCGTTAAACATCAATGTTAATCAAATATACCTTTCGAGGAGTGTTTCACCTAGGCACCAAGTCGTAATAAAGAAATTAAAGTTGTACCACAGGCGCTTTCGTATCATGAGAAGAAAGGCAGCGTTATCTGTCCCAGTTTCTGCTCCGTAGAACAGCGTACTAAAGTTTGTGACGATGCCTATCATATCAGGGTCTTAAAGTTGATTTGGAAGAGAGAAGAAGGGATATTAATTCTAGACAGCATATATATATATATATATATAGAGAGAGAGATAGAAGAAAAAAAGAGTGATAAATATGCGACGATTGTCCAAATTTATTTCAAATTTCAATTGTTCAATGCAAGGTTGTCAGTAATAAACTAGTGTTTATTTTCCTTTCCTTAAGCCAAGGCTTTTCAAAGATCGAAATCTTATCATCAGAGGAGAAATACAGATGGATAAGTTGGCTTTCGAAAAAACCAAAGTTCAAATATTTGAAAAATATGAGAATTATTTTTAAAAATTATTAAAATAATTTTTGTCAAAAAACGTACTGAATGAAAAGAAAATTTCGTGAAAAAGAAATACAATTGTCCGGGTGGTGAGTTTCCGTTGAAAAGGTTCGGTGAAATTGTAGAAAGTGAATAAAAACACTTTGCATGGGAGCAGGTTGGAAAAGGTGCTCAAAAGTAGATAAGTCCAGATGTACTTAAAAGAGGCTTTGAAGAGGAAAACAGGCCATTTTTTGATTTTCTTCCGGGCCTAGAAAAACGGTAGGATCTCATACAAGGATTAACTCAGAATGAGAAAAAGCCAAAGTTGATGAAAGTTTCAGATTTGGGGTCAGGATGGGGGGGGGTTAGGAGGTGCGGGGTAGTTTAAAAAGTCGCTTTGTGAATTTGGGGGAAAAAATAAAAGTAGGACGGGTTGGCATGGGGATGTAGATAAAGTGACAGGTGGGTTAAGGGTGCGGGCTAGCGGTAGGGTGTAGGTTTTGGGGGTGGGGTTAATCTTAAATGGTGAATAGGTATAGAAAAAGTTGATTCTAAAAATAGAAGTAAAATGTGAGCTTCCAAATATATCAGGCGGCTAAGGGCAGATTAAAATGTAGTTATCAGATATGGTTTCAGTGTGTTTAAGGAATAAAGAGTAAAGTAGAATTAGTGAGAGCATTGTGTAATAAATATAGGAATGTGAGAGAGTGGATGATTAAAATTAAAAATTAAAAGATTAAATTTAAATTTAAAAAGCTAGGTCATAGTTAATAAAGAATTTATTTATTTATTTTTAATTTAAAACCAAATTAAGGGTTAGATGAATAATTTGGAGGGACATTAAATGGCCAAAGAGATAAGGGGGGGGAGTAATGGGGGGGGGAAATAAATTAATGGGAAAAGGGTTAGTGAAATTTAAAGGTCAAGTCTGTTCTACTCAGGTATATTGAAATTTAGGAGAGGGGAACAATGTAAGGGATAAGGAAAGATTGTTAGAAACAATTTGTTTCGATTTCTAGTAATAGGGGTGGAGTTGGGTTGGTTCAATCAAAAATTTGAGTGCAGTGTCAATTTTATAATCTGTGGTTTAAATGGTGAGTGAGTCGTAACAGGGTAACAATTAACAGTTACAGTTTAAATTTAATTAGATATATAAGGGAAACTTGCAAGGGGTTTCCAAGTAGTATGAACATATGATTTGGGGGGGGGTGAAATTGGTCAAAGATAAGATAAGTTGAACAAAGAGAGAATGGGCCGATAGAAAGTGGCTCGCGAGTATTTAGAGGGATTAGGATTATTCAAGAATAGGCCAAAATAAGTAGTTATGTAACTAGCTCGAATCAATCAAAATAGTTAAAAAGATTACACAAAGGGGGTTATGGAGGCTATTAAGGAGGTAGAGCAGAAGTGCTAGTAACAGTATATATAATATAAGTGTTATGGGCCAGGGTTAGATTGAAAAATTAAGCAGACCTGCGTTTTGAAGCTAGTGAGTTAGAGAGCTGATGAGAATTATAGGGGGGTATTAATGGACCCAATTGGAGGGGAATTCAAATGTCGTAGTTAAAATGATAACAAAAAGAAGTTACAGGGGAATATGTTGCAAATAGGAAGAGTCTAAATATAAGGACGATATAGTGGAAGTGTAGGGGATAATAAGGGGGGGGAAAGAGAGGCCAAGAATGAGTTTGTAGGTGGGATTACGGACAGGAGAAACAATGAGATAAATATAAGGGGTTAGGAGTGGAGCTGAAGCAAAAGGATAAAAAGGAGCTATATTGCAGGAGCGGTATATAAGTCGAGATATTAGGTATGTTAATGATCGGTGGAAAGTTGGAGGAGTAATGTTAGTTCAATCTACTGATAGTTTTCCGGGTAAATGTGGTTATTAGGTGTAATGGTGATGAAGAATTTATTGGGAGGGTTAATTAGTGAGATTAGGGGTGTTAAGAATGGAAGTTACAAGGTTCCCCTGGGATATAGTTTAGAGATTTGTCAGATGTTAAAGAATGGGGGGAGTTATTGGTTGGGAGGAGGAGTGTCAGAGGGAGTGATGAAATTAATGTATTTAAATTTTCGTTTGTGTCTGCAATTTGAAATAAGTTCATTTTTGGAGTTAATGACATTTAAGTTCTTGTGTGCTGTAGCTATCATATAAGTTTCCAAGGTACATAGTTGGCAGAATGCAGAACCAGGAGTATATGAGTTTGACTTTTTTAATATAGACCAACTTAGGGAGTAGGGGGTATTTTTGATGTGAAAGCTTTTTATTAGGTTGGAAAGAGAGGTGCTAGTGGTACCATTACTATTGTGTTTAAAAGAGTAGATATATATATATATATATATATATATATATATATATATACATACACATCTTCTATTTGTCTTTTTGCATGGCTTGATTCACTTTCTTAGTTTTTTCCAATAGACTTTCTTTGATTTGATGAGATTTGAGCTGATGATTTTAGAAAATGGTTTCTTTAGTGGAAAATTAAAAAATGGCAGGAATCTGATAAAGTTGGAGAAACTGATTTTATTCTAATTATTTTATTAGTCATCGCCGGACAGTGTCGTTGTTTAACAGACAACTCGGGATTGTTGGTCTTGAGCGACTCCCACCCGTTTCCTACCAGATCCTGACGGTCAATATAGCGCTTCATATTGATCGGCAGCAACTCAGTCATTCGTCTGTTCTTCAGGGAAGTTTGCCACACCACCTCCTCGTTACCTGTCGATCGCGATAACCACTTTCGTAGCCGTCGGGAGTCGTTTATTTCTTGCCCGTTTAACAAATGAACGCCGGTCACACAGCGTTCAATTGTGCGTTGAGGGACGGCCAGCTTGTTCTCGTCGGCAGCAATGCTCGACGAGCTCTCTGACCTGGAGAGTTAAGACGACAGCACCCTGCTGTAAACCAAGCTAATCATTATGTCCATATCGACCATCTTGTTGATTTGTGTATGCATGCACATAAACGGCTGGCGTTTAAATAAAATATTATTTTGTATTATCTAGCTGTTTGTATTAGGCCAGTATCACGATGTATGTCCTCCCAATTTATATATTGTCATTTTTAACTATTTGTAGCGTTATATTAGAGGCGGATTATGTGGCGAAATGATTTATTAATGTCGCTGTCCTGAGACGGTCGCTTCTTATGGAATTTCGTCGTTCTGATTATGATGTCATTTACGTTCGCCGATTAAACATATATTTTAAATAACAATAGTTGTGTTTGGTTTATTTACGTTCTCCCTCATGGTAAAATGAACCAATGAATAACCAGTAGAGACAACTAGGGACAAGCCAAACGTCGGCTTGTAGTCGTTTCATCATTTTTTGCATCTGTCTGTTTTTCAGATTATGTGGTCATTTTCCGCTGTATTGTAACCGTATTTACTTTATCATAACCACTCTACTAATGTCTTATTTCCGCCGATGATAGATACGTAGAGCGAACTCATCTTGTCTTTCGTACCCCCGACAAATTCAAACCTTGAGTTTGGCCAAACCATTCCTCATTCAGACAAAATATTTACAATAATAATCAAGCCAAAAGATGTATGGCAATATCATAAATAATGTTGTACAAAAGTTAAATATTGTCATGAAATCAACGATGCATATAATTTGCCTTTACAAGTGTGTTCACAATGTTGATCTTATTTAAAACTATGAGACACTTTATCCAAGGAAGACTATACTAATAAATATGCGTAAATGGTAACTTTCATTTACAGGATTTGAACATTGTATCTGTGTTACACACTCGAAATTCCGATAATTACATGAAGTAAAAAGAGCGGAGATTAATTCCGCCGTTTCACCAGAGTTACCCTTCCAGTGATTTGGGTTCTGCAAGTTTCCCAAATGTTTGTTGTTGTGTTTTATAGCATGCAAACTGTCGTTGGCTCATCTTATCCCGAAACGATACATATGTTGTGTATATAGTGTTTTGTAAATTAATTTCTTTTGTAAGCGAATATTTTGTAAACACAGTCTGTAAACGACAGTTTCCTGTTAAGTTGTTTCTCTCTGGGATCAGTTGAAATATGTGACTGATCTCGAAGTAGACTTAGGATTAAGTAGTGGATCCAAGTAGTTTAATCCTGTTTAGACTCAGCTAGTGTCTTTTAATCGTAGGCGTGGGCATTTCCATCCTGAGATTGTCATGGGTAACTTTGTTCTTGATTAAATATCGACTCTGAAACTACTTGATCTTTCTCAGCAAATCTTTAATGGAGTTCATACGTAAGATGCATTGCTTTTTCTGCTTCTCGTAAAGTCGGTTCTCTCTATCGCTACAAACACTTAGCACCCCTGACGTCCAAAGCAGGATGTAATGCCTAGAAAGATGGCATTATAACGAACAAACTAAGTGCAACATATCAGGTGGCAGGCTGTAAACGGAAAATACTCTAGAGTCTCACCATTGCATGCAATTCTGTGTCATACCCAGTTTACTGTCTACGAAATGAGTCCCTGAACCTAATTCCTCGGGTCTATTTGTAGTCCCGCCCGTGACGTCACATCCGGCGTCACATCTACCTCCTCCTCTGTATTCGGATCGCTTCCCTCGTCCCCTGAACTGCTGCTTGCATATCTCCGGGGTTTTCTTACGTGTCGTCTTGCTCGTCTGAGTGCGATCGGGAGGTCCATTTCTTCGTCGCTTCTTTGGGTCTGTTCCTCTTCTTCCAGTTTCCTTAACTCATCACTGAAAGGGAACTCATCATCCTCCCCTTGTTGACGGGTCGTGTTTTGGGGGATTCTTTTTAGTTGTGACGTGTGTCTTAGCACCCGTTTATCTCCTTGCCTTATAATCGGATTCCCCCTTGCGCTCTCCTACTGTCCATGGTGTTGGATGATAAGCTGGGGTTAGCTTATTATATCTACTTTGTTTTAGGAGTACACTTTCTCCTGTTTCTATGTAAGATGGTTTGGCTTTATTTTTCTGATCTGTGCGATCCTTTAATTTGTATTTCTCTTTCTTGTCTTTTTGCCGAGCTGCTCTCCAGGCCTGGCTTTCAGGTCTTTTTTGTAGTCCTGGCAGGTTGATGTTCACCTCCCGACCCAAGAGAAGAGAGGCAGGTGTTTCCCCCGTCATGGCATGGGGGCTGTTTCGATAATACATCAGGAATTCTCCTAGATGTTTCCTCCAGTCCCTTCCTTCAGTGTTCATTGCTCTAATCGCTTTCAACATAGTTCCAAAGAACCGCTCAATTTCCCCATTAGTTTGGGGATGATAAGGTGTTATCTTCCGATGTTGGATACCCCATTGTTCGCAGAATTGCTTAAAATCGGATGATATGAATTGGGGTCCGTTATCTGAAACAATGATGGTGGGGATGCCGTGTGTATAAAAGCAGTTTTGGATCGTTGATACAACTGTACTGGCTCTCGTGGTTTTCGTAATGAATGCTTCCGGCCATCTTGAGCCTGCATCAACCATCCCAATAACATAATCCCCGCTAGGGAAAGGTCCACATATGTCGACGTGGAGGACTTCCCATGGACCTTTCATCTCGGCCATATGTACTGGACGATGATTACTCTTCGGGTCTTGGGTCGTACACGGGATACATCGGCTTATAGTGGTCTCTATGTCCTTGTCTATATTAGGCCACCATACCTTAGTCCTAAGCAGCGCTTTTGTTTTCACTATACCCAAGTGTGTGTCATGTGCCAACTTTAGGATTCGCTTTTGCAAGTTTTTTGGTATAATGATTCTGGATCCTCGCGTAATTATACCCCGTTTGGCTGTCAGCTCATTCTTCACATGTTTGTAGGGTTGGGTTGACTCTTTACTCCAGTCGCCTTGTTGAATCACCTTTTCCACTGCTTTGAGAGTTAAGTCCCGTTGAGATTCTTCCATTATCTCTGATAACGTGATTGATTTAGGCGTGCTGTTTGCTACGATGGCGTTGATAAACCCTTCGGCAATCTCTTCTGGTGATACTGTTTTTTGATATTTCATCGGTTATCGAGAGAGTACGTCTGCTGGATTATTCCTACCGTTGATATGTTTGATAGTATAGTCATATTGTTGTAAGCGTAGGATCCAGCGCAATATTCGTGCGGAGGGGTTGCCTTTGGGATTAAAAATAGTTGTCAAGGCTTGATGATCAGTCATTAGCAGGACATTTTTTCCATACAGATAAAAATGGAATTTTTCGCAAGCCCACACAATAGCTAGGGCTTCTTTTTCCAGTTGGCAGTAGCGACGTTCACCGTCGGTCAGAGGTCTCGATGCATAGCTGATGGGGGTAAGTACTCCTAGTTTGTTCTGGCACAGTATTGCTCCCAGTCCCACGGGACTGGCGTCTACCAAGACTGATGTCTCCAGCTTTGGATCGAAGTGCATAAGCGGCTTGCTTTGAATTATCATATTTTTCAGTTTAAGGAAGCAAGATTCCTCTTCCTTCGTCCATCGCCATTCCGTGTTTGCACGAGTCAACCTTTTTAAGGGCTCACTGAGTGTTGCCAGACGAGGGATAAATTTCCCGAGGTAATTTATCAGCCCCAAGAAACTACGTACGTCCTGGATATTTTCGGGGTTTTTGAATTCTTTTATTGCTTTTATTTTGGAGTCGGTGGGTCTGATCCCTGTGCTGGACACAATAAACCCATGGAACTCGAGTTCTTCACTGTGGAATATGCTCTTTTTCTGTGCGATTGTGAGGTTGTTTCCTCTCAACGTCCGCAATACCGCATCTAGGGTCTTGTTGTGTTCTTTTGTGTCCTTTCCCCAGATTAGAATGTCGTCAGCCCCGTTGCAGCAGTTTGGGATTTTCTGGAGGATTTGTTGTAGTAATCGCTGCCCTTCCTCGGCTGCAGATGTAATTCCCATCACTAGTACTTTGTATCTGTAGATCCCAGACTTGCAAGAGAAAGTGGTGATGTCCCTTGACTCTGGATCTAGTTCTATTTGGTGATAATAGGAGTTTAGGTCGATTTTCGAGAAAGTGTTTGCGTTGCCAATTTCACTCAATAGTTGTTCAACTGTTGGTATTTGATAGCGAGTGCGTTTTACTGCTTTATTCGCTACGCGTAGGTCGGCACATATTCTTATCTCCCCGTTTGGCTTTGGTACCGCTACTAATGGTGAGACCCACGGAGTTGGTCCTTCCACTCGTTCAATGATATCATTTTCTAACATTTCCTCGATTTTTTCCTCCACCGCTTCTTGGATGTGAAATGGTGTTCGTCGTGGTGGTTGGGCTACTGGCGTAATGTTATTGTCAATTTTGATTTTGAGTCGAAAATTTCTCATTCTTCCTAACCCTTCTAATGAGGGTAGATGTTGTTTGAGAATGTCCTTTGTTGATTGTGGGATACTGTTTGTATGGAGTGATTTCACTTGTGGGGTGGTAATGAACCCTAGTTCAATGCTGGCCCGTTTGCTCAATATGTTACCCCCTTGATATGCCTTAGTAACAAATATCTTGTGGGCTATTCTCCTGGGCCCCTTTGTTAGCGTAGCAAAAAATTCCCCTTTTAGAGGTATCGGTGTGTTCCCATAGTCTTTTGGTCTACAATTGGTTTGTTTTAATGTCAAATTCGGTCGTAAATTAAGGATTCCCGAAAAAGTTTTGCCGTCAATGAGATTGATATCTGCTCCAGAGTCTATTAATATTGTGACGGGTACGTCGTCAATGTGGACGACTTCGCTTCCTGCCGCACTAATGTGATCTATTTGGAAGACCCATGTCTGATTCCAGTTTCGTTGATACTGGTTGGACACGTTTGTTTTCGCCTGATAGGTTTGATTCTTTTTTTCTATCGCTCTTTTTCCTCAAGCACGTTTTCTCGAAGTGGTTCTTTAATCCACAGTAGTTACATTTTTTTCCAAATGCTGGGCATTTTGTTTGACCATGTATATGGTCTGAACTGTTACAGCCGTAGCATCTTGTGACAGGTCTTAAAGGGCTGTTTTTGTCTGTGGAGGGGAGATGTCTATGATCACTGTTAAGTTGTTGCCGTTTGTAGCTGGTTTTAACTTGGTGGATATCCGAATGCCCTTTCCCGTTCCCTTCAATATGCTCGGCCTGTGTTTCAGTGGATTCGAATATGAATGCTCTCCGAAGTGCTTCCTCTACGGTTAAATCCGTTTCTTTTAAATACGCTCGACGTAATTTGTTGGAGGTGCATTTCTCTATTAGTTGGTCTACTATAGCCTTGTCTAGACTGTATTCGTTAAAATTACATTTTGCCCCTTGTATCCGCAAACGGGTGACGTAGTCGTGTGTAGACTCCCCGTTATCTTGCATAAGCATTCGGAATTTATGACGTTCGAAAACCTTATTGGTTTTCTGGATGAAGTATTCGTCCAAAGCTATCTTCATTGTTTTGTACGTTGGCTCTAATCGGTCTTGTGGTACCTCCGGGGTTAAAGTCCTGATGATTTCTTTTAGTTTCCGTCCCCCATAAAATCGTAAAAGTGAACGCTGTCGATTGTCATCCCTTATTTCGAACGCCGTAAATGCGTCCTCAAGGTGTTCACTCCATTCCCTCCATGCTTGCTCCTGGTTAGAGTCCTCCCAGTCTAGGGGTTCTATTGTTGTCATTGAAAGAGACATATTTATTTATTTTCTCTTCGGAGGGGGTTTTGTTCAGTTTTCTTCGAGAAATTATATTTCAGTTGTTGTTGTTCAGTTTCGGGTTTTTTTTTTTTTTTTTTTTCTTTTTTTTTTCAGTTGTTTAGTTTCGGTTGCTCGTCGCTGTTTGCTTCGAGAAATTAAATTTCAGTTGTTGTTTCGATTACTCGTCGCTGTTTGCTTCGAGAAATTAAATTTCAGTTGTTGTTCAGTTTCAGTTACTCGTCGCTGTTTTGCTTAGAGAAGTTAAATTTCAGTTGTTGTTTTAGTTTCGGTTACTCGTTGCTGTTTTCTTCGAGAAATTAAATATCAGTTGTTGTTGTTGTTCAGTTTCGGGGTTTTTTTTCCAGTTGTTTAGTTTCGGTTACTCGTCGCTGTTTGCTTCGCGAAATTAAATTTCAGTTGTTGTTTCGATTACTCGTCGCTGTTTGCTTCGAGAAATTAAATTTCAGTTGTTGTTCAGTTTCAGTTACTCGTCGCTGTTTTGCTTAGAGAAGTTAAATTTCAGTTGTTGTTTTAGTTTCGGTTACTCGTTGCTGTTTTCTTCGAGAAATTAAATATCAGTTGTTGTTGTTGTTCAGTTTCGGGTTTTTTTTTTCCAGTTGTTTAGTTTCGGTTACTCGTCGCTGTTTGCTTCGCGAAATTAAATTTCAGTTGTTGTTTCGATTACTCGTCGCTGTTTGCTTCGAGAAATTAAATTTCAGTTGTTGTTCAGTTTCAGTTACTCGTCGCTGTTTTGCTTAGAGAAGTTAAATTTCAGTTGTTGTTCAGTTTCGGTTACTTGTTGCTGTTTTCTTCGAGAAATTAAATATTAGTTGTTGTTGTTGTTCAGTTTCGGTTTTTTTTGTTTTGTTTTTTTCAGTTGTTTAGTTTCGGTTACTCGTCGCTGTTGGCTTCGAGAAATTAAATTTCAGTTGTTGTTTCGATTACTCGTCGCTGTTTGCTTCGAGAAATTAAATTTCAGTTGTTGTTTCGATTACTCGTCGCTGTTTGCTTCGAGAAATTAAATTTCAGTTGTTGTTTCGATTACTCGTCGCTGTTTGCTTCGAGAAATTAAATTTCAGTTGTTGTTCAGTTTCGGGTTTTTTTTTTTTTTTTTTACCTCGTCGCCAGGTTTACTGTCTACGAAATGAGTCCCTGAACCTAATTCCTCGGGTCTATTTGTAATCCCGCCCGTGACGTCACATCCGGCGTCACACCCAGGACGATTGGACGCAGAGAGAACTAGATTTGCGCAAGGGTGTCTGGGTTAGCTACCTCTCGGATCCTGGCAATGTAAATAAATGTGTACGATTAGAATATTCTATTTCGCGCTTAACAGACTGAAAATAAACTCAGCGTTTCCTACTAATCAACCACAGATCCTATTTTTTTTATCATTTTTCTCTTTAATATCATTCCTCATCATCACACATGTACAGGATTCATGAGTAAGGCAGCCCATGAGTAAATGTGGTACTATGGTAATTTGATATCATGTATTTGATGACTATTGAAAGTTTTTGTTGGTATGACTGAACAATTGATCTTCTTAGTTTATACTAAGGTAGACAGTGGGTTACTGTATACTACCTTTCACCAAAACAACAAAGCTTTTGTACATGAGCAAACATATTCAATGAATAATAAACAGTGAATGAGTGTCGACCTCTTTCCTCCAAACCACAGAGAATGTGTGTATAATCGTCTGTCTAACATATGGAGTTATATTTTGAAATTTTAGAAGTTGTACTTGAATAGCATTCAGCCAACATATCAACGTTGACTCTTACTAGCTAATTTACATTTGCTATTATTGTATAGTGTTATTGTCACTATAATAACGTACTTCGTTAAAGTTTTTTTACACGTTATGTAGTCCCGTAACGAAAATCTTATATTGAAACATTTTAATAATAATAACATTCAGCAATGGGATATAACTCATTTTAATTGAATAATATTAACGGATTTCTAGGCGACAAGTTACATTGTTAATTTTCCTAACGTTATAAAGCTAGATATGTTTATATATATTTTTATACATTTGTATATTCAATATTTATTCCTAAACTTATAACAGATAATTATTAAATTTGAAACAAAGCTGATGGCGGATGAGGTCTAAATGTGGGCTATATTTATTTTAATTTAGTTTTATTAAAAGGGGATGAGAGCCTCTCGTGAAAATTCAAATAATTACAACTTTTGTGAATTTCAACAATAGTAATTGGACATCAATTATTACATATTTTAATAGGTTTTAGGAGGCACAATATGGGCACAACAACCCATTTTAAAATTCAAATATATCAGATTTTTAAACATATGAAGCAAAATGTCCTGAATGTTAATTACTTCTGAATGCCCCGTAGGCTTAATCTTTAAATTTAATACATTTCCTTGAAAAAATCATATAATGGATTTTGATCAAAATTAGAATAAGGATTCTTGACATAAGTTTTTTTCAGTATCATATATTCGATTTTAAGTGTTGCACACATGTTCTGTTCTGGGAAATAACTAAAACCCGACCTCGGACGTGTATTATTTTATTCTGTATAAGTTTAAAATTCTGCAAACAAGAACTTCTCGTAAATGTCATTAGTTTACAATTTTAAAAAATGTGTGTCCAAATATGGAGTCTAATAAAGTATTTAAGAGAAACATTTTGATTGGTCAATATATTATATGTCGGTTATAAAGATTAAATCCGGTAATCTGAACGTACTGTGTTTTGTCGGTTACTGGGGAAAAAGCTGTAATGGAAGGGATAAATGAAGACCAAGGGGCGCGGAACATAGGTTATGCTGTTGTAGCTACTTTGAATAGCAAATTTGCTACCATGGCTACAACACTTGCACCTTTGTTTCCCCAGATATGGGACTCTGAATATAAGCTGTTATACTATATTGTGTTCTTCCTCCTCTTGGGTGTGATGATTTTCTTCCTCGCTGCTGGGTGTTTGAGGTTCTGCTATATGTTTCGTCGGAGAAATGTGAACATTTCAAAACCTGTGGCCGGACAAGCTGACTTTTGGACATTTAAGGCCCGTTCTCTGTAATCTCTTACGAGCAGGTTCTCTAGAATACTTGCCACGGCGTGAATAATGTGTGAACAGTTTCTAAACGGATCATTTACCCATCGTTATGAGCATTTTCCTTAAAGCTTAAGATGTATTCGCAGTTCAAACAGCTGCATATCATGTTAAAAGCATTTACATTTAGTTGCTGATGACATTGTATTTCCTATTGTAAATTTCTTACTGTAATTAGTGTACATGGTTCAAATTTCATTCCCCCAAAAAACACATACTTTCAAGGATCGCTTCTGGACTTTTCGGCGCAGGTACCTTCCTCACTACTTATGGGACAGATACACTCCAGTTGAATTACTAATACATCTGCGTTTTTTTTTAACACTTTTTTATATTCGTATTGAAAATCTAGACTGGTATTTACTATTCCCTTTCGGCGCAAGTAAATCCATTACTGTCTTGACACTTTTGAATCCCTTGGTAATACAACTACACGCTAATTCTAAAATATTTTACGTATGTTTATATCAAAAGATCCAGCTGTAATTGAGAACTCAGTTTGCATGTCACTGAAAAATGAAATATTTTAACTTTTAACCACGATTTTTTCCAGATTACCAATACTCGAGTTACTATTTTTACTTATACTCTTTTTCTTTTTTTAATAGAACCGCTTTTTAGCTGCTTTACATTTACTTCAGTAACTTTGTACTTTTTAATTCATTAGTGGCTATGCCGTTTTGATAACTGACATCACATTCCCTAATTATTCACGACATGCTCAGATCATTATGAATACTTTCCCGTTGGAAGAGTTCTCATAGTCCGGTCTTTAAACTTTAGTTCCAGATACCTACGTAGTTATAGGTAACTTAAAAGACCGCAACAAACAACGCATGTTTATGCTACGGACCATTCTAACTGCATCTGACAGACAAATGTATGCTCGTTTTTTTTATATTTCTCCCATTTAAAGAAATATTTCACTAGGTTATGAATACATTATTAGGGTGCATTTGTTATAAAAGAACGAACAAGTTTGTTTGAGGATATTTTACAATTGAATATATTACTGTTCTCAATGCATATTTCCCTAACCAGTTTCGTTTAATCATGTTACCAATCGGGAAATCGACAAATAGTTACCTTTTCTTTTGGTTCTATATATTTTTTTACTTTCATTTACTCTCAAATGTAAATCATAAAAGTGTTGATCCAGAATTTACGCCTTTAATTATTTCTCACATTATTAATACTACACATATAAATATCAAGATTTGAAATATGAAAAATTATATTGTCCTTTCTGAATGAGTTATCCATTCTCTTAAAGTTTAAAAAGTAAGATATTTAAATAAATATAAGCAATACTTATATATATATATTATATGATTACTAAATAACTGCGTCTTTGTATCCACTCCGGGAAATCTAAGGGCGTCAAGTAGAAAAATATTATGTTCAGATTTAACGTTTGTAAGATATGTGAATCTACTAATATTCTATACATAATGTTCCTATTCGTTCCCTTTTTTAAAAAGTAAAATTGACGTTTACTGAATCAAACGTAATAACCCACTTATTCCATACGGCAGTTGGCGACATTAACCAAATTATAATCAATGTATGTAATTTCATCGTCTACCCCTTAGCTAATATATTAAAAAGTACTGACATAATTAAAAGTAAAAAAAATATCAATTTACTACATTGCAATAAAATTCACTACAGTTAGAGTAGATGTAACGATTGAAATCCTAATGAAAAGTATATATCTTCTGACGATATATAAACACTTAAGATTCATTATATATTATAACAAATCTAAAACGGTTAATCTACTGGTAAAACATTTGTCGTCTCTAAAAAAAACCCCTAAAAACCACGATGCTCTATATGTTCAGATATAATTTCTCTAAGAATAATACATGCATTGCCATGACGAGGAGACTCTTCTTTTACTGTATTGCATGTTATCTTACTTCGCCCAAATCACTTCACCAACCGCACACAAAATAGCCTAAACCAACTCTCGCAATTTACTAAGTGAACACCCTTTTAACCTTGTTATTTTAAACTATAATCTTTACCACCTTATCCTCGAAGCAACATTTGTCTGTTTTCCGAACATTCTTTTACTATCATGATTCATTCTGCTGATTTGCTCGAAGCAACATTTGTCTGTTTTCCGAACATTCTTTTACTATCATGATTCATTCTGCTGATTTGATTGATCATACCACCATCATAATATGCATGAAGGCTACTAATATTAGTTAAAATTACTAACACATTTATTTATACACAGCAGATGTCGCTGAAAAGAGGGGAACTAACTAAACCGGCTTTGAATTCTCTTCAATCAAACCTATAGTGATAAGGGGATGCTGCCAAATTGTATATTATATAGCATGCCTTAATAATAACATTTGAAAAGCTGCTAAATGTAATATTCTATCACTAATTACAATCACTTTAATGAACGAATTCATATAAATACCGATACTTATGGTTGTTCTTTTTTGTTTTTTTAAATATTCCGATGTTTTGAAACCGACTGACTAAGTAAAAAAACAAAATAACTTCTATTTTAATAAAATATCAAAATAAAATGTATTTTTAAAAACTTGTTTCACACTCCTCGCATCTAGTTTCTCTTTACTCTTGGAGTCATGCAACACGATGAAGATAAGCACAAGGTGATAACTGAGTAAATGGAATCCGACATTTTTCTTTTTACAATTTAGTCTATACACAACTTGTCCTCCATCGTTTAACAAACTGCCCTAATTGAGCGCTGTCCCAATTACACATGAATGTAAAACGTTTATTTTAGTACAGAAAATATTTTCACTGGTACTGTATCTTTTAAATTAAATTATTAAAAGAAACTACATTATTCAATATAGTTTTAAATATACAATTAACTACTAAACTATTTAATTACATTTTCTAAATTATATGGATGTAAGTGTTTTTTGTATTATTGATTATTAGCAGACCTTACAATTAATGCTATTCGTGGTTGATGCTTCCATAGGTTTTTCTAAGAAATGATTTGTAAGTTATTAAAATAAATATAAATTATTTTCAAGCTGATATTTATAATGAAATATATTATTAAAAATATGATTCTTATTAATATTCTTATTTAGAACAGATGGAACATCTCACTTTACATAAATTATGTATCCAATTTGTAGGCAGAATACATATCCATGTAAAAGTATCCTATAAAAATATGAAGAAAGTTGCAATGCTGTCTATGAAATACATTTTTTTATTCGAACCTTCAGGTTTTCAATGAGTTTTGAAAGACGTATTTTGTCCTTGATATGAATAGAGGAGACAATTTAATCATCCAGAAAATCTATGTTTTGTTTTTAATAACATACATAGTTTTTATTAACATTAATTTAAATTATCAATACTGAAGATATTAAGATCGGGTACTTCTCTTTTGTGGGGATGATTTTCAATCAGAGGTATTGATTCCTTAATTAAAATACATTCATTTTTACTGCATTGCCCGGCTCTAAATAAACAACGTCTGGTATACCAATACTTCAGTCTTGTTCTTGTCCTTGTTCTTCTTCTTTCCTGTGAAATAAAAAGAACGGAAGCCGTAGGTGTCATTGTATTTTACAACCTTTTATTTCAAAATTTGTAAAATTGTGTTGTCTAATGGGGTGGTCGAAATTTTCGCATCCACATACCTCGAATAGATAGTATGCATTCTGTTAATTGACACATATTGTGTTAGGGGGATTAGCTATATCTGCTTCCTGGACACTGTGCGAAGGAAATTGCATCAGAAACCAGGGGAAGTGAGGTCACTCCCGCCCCCTTCTATCGCATTTGTACTAGATCAACATATCTACGGTTCTTCTTCTTTCGTGTCAATCAGATGATTCTGGTGGTGGCATTAGTTTCCACGATGTTTCTCTAGTTAGATATCTTTCTGGAAAAACATCGGTTACTTACGGGAAGGACGACGAGAAGGTTGCCAATATACTTAAGTGAATGTGGTACTGTGGAACCGACTAGATTCGAATTTGGAATACCGAGGTATTTAGTCCGTGTCGTTATCCAATTAACCACTGTCACCTCCCAATACTTCAGTAAGACATTGCAAAGAGGAGCATCTAATTAGTTAAAAAAGTTAAAGCTTACAGACGTTTGATATAAGATAAACGTCATTACTGAATTTCATCTTGTTACTTTGATCAAACAATGTGTTTCAAAGAAGTCGAAATATATTGGCAGTAATATTGATACGCACATGAGTCATAATAAAATAAATGAATCATTTTAACGATTATTTAAAACATTGGAAAGTATTAATGCAAATCTAAATAACAATGGTAAGGTTAGCTTAGGAGACAAACTTCGTTGCAATTATGAAGTATTGCGTTTCTGTCAATAACAGAAGATGCATGATGATAAAAATGCATGTCGTTAATAATTAGAAATTATCAAGTCGGTTAACAGAACGGTCTGTCCATTCAACGAAATAGCGATTGCTCAATTATTAGATTAAGTATTCAAAGAATCGAACACATTTTTGTCGCTTAATTTTAAAAGTTACGGAAGAAAATTCTCGACTAAGAATCTTATAATATAATATCGGTTGGTCATCATCCTCTTCATAATTTATACCAATGTTAATTTATGTGTATATAATTATATATATATATATATATATATATATATATATAATGTGTGTGTGTATATATATATATATATTTATATATGAGACATTTCCAGTTTGCTTGAAGCATTGCTAGTAAACAAGTAAATATGAAGGTGAGAATTCCGAGGCAAATGCAATGTTGAAAAACCGAAAGGTGGAATGAACAAAAATAAATGACAAGAGAAGGTTAATCTCAGATCAATTCCTTTATATTTCAAAATTTACATATAAAGACAGTAAATTGTAAAATTGGTGGGCTTACTATTAAATATTTAAAGGTCCGGAATGGTAGAGAATTTAATCATTTCGAGAGTAACAACCTCTCTTTTTCAAAAAGAAAAAAATTTGTACTGGCTGTGTCAGTTGAAGAGAGCCAATTAGATGTTGCTATTCAAAACATAGGAACATGAGATTGGCAGAAAAAAAGACGGTCCCGCAGAAAATGCAATAGTTGAAATATGTAATAGATTTTGTTATTTTTATTATCATTATTATTATTATTATTATTATTATTATTATTATTATTATTTGTTTTTTAATTTTTTATTTACTTTTAGTTCATTATTATATTATTATTATTTTTTTATATTAAATATTAAAAATTTAAGATTTATGTAAAGTGTTGCAATAGTAAATATAGGTGCGAATAGTCAGGTAACCATCAGGGAGATAATTAGGGATCTGCATAAAATGGTTAAAGGGGGATAATTATGTAAGGTAAAATAATGCATGGTCAGAGAGATAGATAGACAGATATAATTATTCTATCTTAAGCCTTCATCTGTTATATTATACTCAACCTAGAGTGTGGCAATAGGCGGTTGTTGGAAGCGAAAGGAAGGGAATAGGGTTTATATATAATTAAAATTAACATTTATTATTACATAGTGAACGAATTATAGCATAGTGAACACAACTAATTAAGTGTAAGTATAATATATGGGAATAAATGGCGACTATTCTATCTATAGGAAGTTGTAGGAGCTTTTGACAAGAAATATGAGGAAATAAACGTAGGGAAAGATGGGTGTCGGTTAAGGGAAGGGTGCCTGAATGAAAAGGTATACGGAAACACAAGGAAAGTGAGAGTGTAGAGATCTAGATGGGTTAGGTGGATCGATGGTTGAGATCATTGGGATAGGGTAGATACAAAGGAGCAAGGAGAATAAAGCAGTGTCCAAGGTTAGTAGAATTTAAATGATCTAGGAAGGGGAGTCGGTTGAGAAAATATAGGGGGAACAAAGCTCGTATCTGCTATTTAAAGAGGGTCTACGTTTTTAGATAAAAATTGCTTCCGATATTCTTAGATTAAAGATGTTTCTAACTGACGCAAGGATACAGGCATCGATAATGCGTTGTGTGTTGCTACATAATAAGATGTGTTTATAGAACGATGAAATGCGGGTGTATAAGTGTTATTTGATGCGTTGGTGCAGAGGCCTAAAAGTGCTACCGAGTAGAAATTACGGCACTTAACACATTGTAGTGTGTAAACTGTGTGAGTGCGAAAGCAGTGCCCAGAGTTGATAATGGGGCAATTGGCTAGGGAGCAGGGTTCAGAGGTGTGGTTACTGTGTTTTTACTTTAAGGTTGTTGAAGGGTAGTGCCTGTGTGGGTGAGTTGAATATCAAGGTTCTCACTACGTATTGCTTTGCAGATCGCGTATGTAATGCTATGGCTAACGAAAGGGAGTTCGAGTTAGCAGATGTGTCTGCGTTTTTTGGTGTTACTGAGGCTGGCTATGGTAGAAAAGGGGATATGTCGGTAAAGAATGTCTGGTGGAAAGCCTTAGTGTGTGTAGTTTTATCAGTAGTAGAGTAGCATTAACTTTTTATACGAGCGATCTCTGTGTATGCATAACTTAATTTTGCTTTAAGGGGTAAGGCGGATTTAAAGTGGATGGAGAGTTTCTGCAGGCGGGTTTTCTGTAAAAGGTGTGTATTGATCCATCCTCAGAGATACTAAGATTGATCTAAGAGTGAGAGTGAGAGTGAGCCTGAGGTGTTGGGGTGTTCGATTGTGAACTGTAGGTTGGGGTCAGCATCATTAGATGTGTTGCAAATAGTGGTGGCTTCATCATTTATCATATATATATATATATATATATATATATACAAAAATATACATACATGATGTAATTCTCTCTAGTGACACAAGTAAAAAAAATTCTGGATGGAACCATTTCACGTTTAGACAGAAGTCGGACAATCCTCGTCATCTGAAAAGAAATTCAGAAAGAAATCCGTCACTCTATTTCTATTATGTTACGTTTTCCTTAGGCTTTTTATGTCATGCCGTTTGATACGTTTTTCATTCTATTATACACTAGTAGATATAGTATGGAGTCAGATGATCAGACTTACATGTGCTTTTGATTTACCTTAGAACACATCGTTAGTTACTTTATTTCCTCTACTGCTCTCATTCCACCAAAGGCTGTACCCTAGTCAACTATGTCAGATAATATTGATACGGCACTCTCTTTGAATCCGAGCGCCCATGTATATTAGAATGTTTATGTTCACAACACAAATATTGACTTGGTTTCCAGAGCTAT